>JBAIZL010000038.1:1292500-1322500 GCA_036971475.1 Prosapia bicincta | reverse complement strand
AGGGTAGAAAGGGTATAAAAGCGTAGAAAAGGTATAAAAGGGTAGAAAGGGTAGAAAGGGTATAAAAAGGTAAAAAGGGTATAAAGGGTAGAAAGGGTATAAAGAGTATAAAAGGGTAGAAAGGGTAGAAAGGGTATAAAAGGGTAGAAAGGGTAGAAAGGGTAGAAAGGGTATAAAAGGGTAGAAAGGGTAGAAAGGGTATAAAAGGGTAGAAAGGGTATAAAGGGTAGAAAGGGTAGAAAGGGTATAAAGGGTAGAAAGGGTAGAAAGTGTAGAAAGTGTAGAAAGTGTAGAAAGGGTATAAAGGGTAGAAAGGGTATAAAAGGGTAGAAAGGGTATTAAAGGGTTCTGACGAACAAGCGTAATTATTCAGGCACTTCTACAGTAAATAATCGCCGCTAATTCTCGGCTACCTGCACAAGACTAAAGAAAGCTGGACAAGGAAATGTGCAAAACCTTTTGATTTCGTAGAATTTGTTTAGAATTTGTCTTTGGTCAGTTAGTAAAATTAAAAGACAGCGATCATGCTTCCTTTATTCAAGGTAAGCCTTCAATAGCTGCCAGAAAGTATTGTATTGACAAGTTGTACGTAGCTGCAATATGGATCCCAGACTGAAATTGATCCCATGAGAAACTCGTCTGGATCATCCATCACTGTAGAGTCAATCTAAAATTCCACTTCATTGAGGTTGTACGAATCACTTTCTTTATACTAAATAGACATATTTACATAGCTTTTTCTATTATTTTCTATATAGGTTGTTCCTGATACAACTTAAATTAACGAAAACATATTTTTGTCTCATTTCCCAAGGGTGGTAATATTTCAGTTGTTTCAACTTTTTTGTTTTATTTTAGGATGACCATAAGACACGTGGACTAGTAAGTTTGGCGTCTCTCGTTACACTACAACTGTAGAGTGTCTAAAATCTATCTCGGTTTTTAAGGCATGTTGAAAAAATAAAAAAAACGTTAGAAATAGCGCTTCCTTTAAAGTTTTAAGCCCAGCCTTCACACGCCTACACATGTCTATATATTGTAGGAGTTTGCACTTACACGAAGCTTTGTAGAATGCTTGTCGTGGCATTCTAATTAAGAATGCCAAAGTCCGTATTGATATAACACACATCTGAAGTCTGATTAAATTGCCACCTTCTGGTAGTGTTAACTTAAGATATAAAGTTTCGTTTTGTTTTCCCTCGTAACTTATTCTCTCACGGAATATGATTAAGGTATCGTTTCTTTAGGGAGGTTAATTATAACACGACATAACGTTCTTGAACTGAAATCTCGTCCTTAGATTTTTGGCGTGTATTTAATTTATTTCTTAGAGGAATATTGCTTTAGCTCCTTACAATCTCTTTCCGTCCCGTCGAAGTACTAAGCCAGTTTTGTGACCAGTTTAACACCGCGGTTGTATCACAATTATAAATTACCTTGAGTACATGAGTGCCATTCATATTTCCACTCTCCGTGTTCACTCGTTTCTTTTTTTTATGAGGGTGTAACACAAGTGTTAACCTCCAAAGATGTACTGAAAGTGCTTTTATTAGACATTTGAACGTCTTTATTTGATTGTAATTTATTAATTTCTATATAAAATATAATGATTCGGGTCCTTATAGGTTAAAATTATTTAATTAATTACATGTGGGAAACATAAATTTAATAAAATTTTAATTAAACAGTTTCCAAAATATTTAATGTTTTTTGCTAAATAATTTAAAGTTCATTGTATAACGAATATGTAAATATTTATTTCATTCATGAAATTTGAAATTTAAAATTTGAGCAATATCCAGCAATCTTATTTCCCCACACTCTGTCAGTATTAACCAATTAAGTGCGAGCAGGAAACCCGACCCTTGATACTTCCAGTGTCACCCTTCCTTAAAGAAGAGCCCGTCTTATTGCGATTTGTAAATGGAAATTCCTAAAATGGGTATTTCAAGAGTGTGCCATTAAGCGACGGGAGGGACACACGATAAAATATTGCGTCTAATTTGTTACAAGTCTACAGATGCTTTTAATGGAATTCTTCTCCTAGTTTTAAATTGGATTCAAAAGTTCTTGCTATACATCACGTATTGCACATACTGTATATGCTTTGGAATAACAACACGATTAGAATGACAATTTAGAGCTTATTTTAAATAAATAACCTCCTAACCACATAAACGTTTAATAAAATCTTTGTGCGTATTTCGATTACAAATCAACCATTTTCAGAAGCATTTATTATAACTCCTACTACTAACTCCTACTTCCTGTAAAATCCGAGATATTCTTGTAATAAATTTTTCTGAAGGTGGTTGTTTTGCAATTGAAATGAGTTTAAAAAAAAGGTTTTTGTTATACGAAGTTTTATTTATTTAAAACCTTCAGAATAGTTTTATTTCGTCAAAATATACAACTTTTTAAAATTACATAAAGAAATTTAAACTTTGATAAATTTGTTGGGCACTGTGAACTAATTTTTTAACTAAATAAATAAAACCCACTAAACACAATAGAAAAATCTTAATTACAATTACTTTATTTAAGTTTCCATTACATGGTTATCATCTTCAAAGTACTTCTAAAATGAATTTCATTTATTTAGTTAAGAAGTTTAAACTGATTTCCTTGAAAAAGTGATTTCAATAAAAAGAAAAACTGAAGAGTAAATAAAAAATTCATCTAATTTACAATTTGTAAACAGATTTTAAAATCCATGTAGGTACTTAAAACGATTTTTCTAATTGATTTTTTGATGTTTTATACGTCCAAAAACTATATATACATAGTTCTCCAATCATAGTATATTATTTGCCATGCGTATACTATATAATATAGGAAAATGAGTAAAACATATACTAGTGTATTTTCGTATCAGACAATATCTTAGTAGGTTCAGTATACTTATTTATATTTTTCTTATTTTGTATTTGAAGTCCTCTAAAAAAAACTTCACAATAACTAAAATCCGTATCGAAATATGCTTATAAAGTATACAAGCTATTTAACTGAGAAAGAATTTTTTACCCCTGTATTATCATCCTTCTTTCCGGTAATTATACTAATTGAAAAAGAGAAGACACAACTGTTTTATAAAAAGCAACCAAATCGCTTTGTAAACAACTTTCATTTACACCCAAAGATAAAGTGGAACAAAAACCGTATTCAAATTGTAATTTATTAAGGCGAGCTGGTAAAAAACGCTATATACATTAAGTCCTAACGCCTCGGACGAGTGTTTAGGAAAGGGGTCGGCTAAAGTAATGAAAACCTGCCAACAGGTGGTCAACGGCGTCGATTTTTTTGCAGTGCCTTGAAATAAAAGCGATCCATCATATTTTTAATCATGCAGATTCGCCCCTGTAAACGTACTTGTAAATTATTAGGCTACTTTGTAAAATTATGCAAGTGTTGCTTTGTTTATTGTGATACCAAATATTTATTTTTTAAACAAAGATGATTTATTCTATTAGTCAATGTAAGTACCTTTATTACAAACAGAAAATATCACTTCTAGATAGATACATTTAAAACCAAATCAAATTAATAAATAGTAATCTGTAACCCAAAATATAAAAATGTTTTATTTTACTAAAACTACTCTGTGCACATTTCGAATATATGGTAATCATCTTCAGAAGTACTATTTGAAATTAATGGATGAAACATTATTACCATGTAATAGAAATGTGCACAAAGTAATTCCAGACAACTTTGTGGTTATTTGCTTTTTATTTAGTTAGTTAAAATGTTACACAATGAGCTCGAAAAGTTTACTAGCCAAATTAAATTTCGTATTTCTATATTCTCCTAACTTTCTAAACAATTCTCTTGCTTTTGTAAGCTTTAACAAATTTATAATATTTATCGACAGTTTTTAAGTTCTTAAATCTATATTTATATCGTAAACATGTATCGAATATCGTCTTTTGAAATTATTTATTTTTTCAGTACACGCATTTTCCATAAACTTTAAAGGTGTACCTCCATTGGGATTACACCTCCACTAAGGTAACACCTACATTACGGTAAAACCTACATGAGGGTATCAACTACATTGCGAGAACACCTACATTAAGAGAACACCTTCTTTAGGGTTGCACCTCCATAAAAATTACGCCCACATTAGGGCTGCCCTCCATTAGGACTACACCTCCATTACATACATTACACCTACATTAAGGGGACACATTCATTAAGGTTACACCATAAAATTACACCCCATATACGGACTGCACCTCCATTGAGGGTGCATCTCCTATAAAGTTACACCTCCATTAGGGCTGCACCTAAGCATCATCTGTAGTCATTATTTTTTTAATAGTTTATATTAGGCTGCATTGTAGGGGTTTCTAAGGAACTTTAGACTTCAACCAACCGATTCAAACAGTTAGTGTATCAGGTTTAACTAAATCAACTACCAAACATTAATAAATAAAATGAATAATTAAAAAGTAGTAAAACCAATAAAATGGAAACAAATTAATTTCAAGCGATTTTTAGTTAATATACTTCTGGCGCAAGACAAAACGTATTATATTAGCTAGGTTATATAAAGGGCCTACAGGTAGAAAGCAAGCTAATAGGTCTTGGTGAGATGTTGATCTCTGACAGATGTTACCTTTATCGCCAAATGCCTACCGCTTTGCAGAGCCTTGTGGATACACTTGGATGTCGGGGGTCTTCCGTAACCTGCTCTTGTTACTGCAGGTATCATCATTTATTTTTTCCTTTTCTCTACCGATTCTAAGGGGTTACATTTCCCTGACACCAGCGTCATCATCTGAAAGCAGAAACTAACTTGTAATAAAACGTGTACAATTACCACTTATTGTTTGTTATTTACAGACGTTTACGAGATACATTTACTAGATATGGATATAATAAATAACTTTTTGTTGCAATCTACGTCTTCTGTACATAAGTTTATCTGACAACGGAAAAGTGCACAGGACAGCAAGAAATTGCTTCGTGTCCATATGTAGTGCAGTATTTAAATAAAGGTACCTTGGAAAGCTACAAACACGTTCTAACTGGGATGATACAGTAGTACCAAGTACAGGTATTTCAAAGGTTGGTGTGTATTCTAATCAAGTTTTTAATCTAACAAAACGAGATACAAATTCAGATAAGACTTTGGACAAATGACATTTTGTATAACTGTGGATTTTCTTTGTAGTGCAACAGCAATGTTTAACCCTCTTCAAAGTAATACGTTATTATTTATTTGAAAAAGATATCCCAATGCCTTTTATATCAATTATATTGTAAGTCAACTGTATATTTAATTATTAATTTAACCGTCGATTAGCAATTTAAATAAGACACTATTTTGATAGCACTTATTTGGTCAAAAACATTTTGAGTTGTATCTATTGGTTTTAAAACAAACACAATAATAGAGTTGCAGTTGTATATTTGTAGTTGTGTCACTCATGATGATGACATAAATCACTGAAACGCATTTGACAATAAAGTATACTGTCTTGTGAGTTCGAGTCCAGTTATTTATTTATTTAGAAAAATATAGACGTAAGTTTCATTTATCATTTAGACAATACTACAAACAATTCCTTTCAAATCAAAACCTTAGACCCCATACACGATCCCAAGACCATTATACACGACCCCAAGACCATAATACACGCCCCTAGATAATTATACACGACCCCAAGACCATTATACACGACCTCTAAATCATTATACATGACCCATAGACAATTATACATGACCCCTAGGCAATTATACACGACCTCTAGACAATTATACACGACACCAAGACCATTATACGCGACCCCTAAACCATTATACATGACCCCTAAACCATTATACATGACCCATAGACAATTATACATGACCCCTAGACAATTATACACGACCTCTAGACAATTATACACGACACCAAGACCATTATACACGACCCCTAAACCATCATACACGAATAATAAAATATTATAATATAAAATCTATTCTTTATCTATGTGTCGATGAACACAATCAGAAAGTATAGCTACAAAAAGTAATTATTCTTGTAGTTATACGCTCTGATAATAAGGTCAACTGTAGACCTATATAAATTTCTATAAAAAAGTGAAAAAATAATAATTTTTAATATTTTTGTAGTTTTTTAATTATTGTTATTTATAGTCTCTGAATTACACTTGTATTCTATAATCTACTGCCTTGACGAAAAACAGTTTATTTTTGTAACAGAGAAATTCAGTAAATGTATGTGAATTTAGATAAGGATCGGTTATGCAATTACATAATTTAAAGGTATCTCGTAAAAAAATGTGAGCAAAACTAATAAAACAGAAATGTACACAAATCGTATCACGTTTCCAATGACATTTGTAAAAGATGTATTAGCGATGAAGGAGGGGCGTGCTTTAGCAATTAAGTGCTCTCAAACACATTTTAGGGGAGGAAGAGGAAGTATCCACAGAGTATCACTTACGTCTGATTCAGTTCTCGTGGCAACTGCTACGCCCATCCTCTTCCGCCATTTAACGCCGATTATTTAATACTTACCTCGGGATCACCTTTTATGTAACCGGCGCTAGTGGTTCCTAATTCTAACCACCTAACATCATTATGCGTTATATATATGTATAAAAGACAGGGAGGGAGGGAGAGAGAGAAACAAATACAGAGAGCTAGTTGAGTAAACAAATATTTTCAGATGTTTTAAACCTTAAAATATATTCAAGAAAACACCGAAGAAATGGAAATGATCCCCTATAGTTTATAAGAGCTAATTATGTACTATATATATATATATATATATATATATATATATATATATATATAAAGTGTGTGTGTGTGTATTACGAATAACTCAACATAACAGTTGAAGTGAATCTATAAAAAAAACACCTCTATATAACTTTTCTATCGCACTATGCGTCACTTGGTGAGTTAAAAGGTAAATGATCCACCAGTAAAACCTGACAACAAAATGCGCCCTTTTACATTGCCTCGTTGACTGCAGCCCATAGAATTTGGATATCCTTTCAATTTTACAACTTCTTATATCCTAAATATAAGTAAATCTCATTAAAAGGTTTTGAAAAAAAAAACGTTAGGAAATTTTTTTTCGGAAGCTTTGAAGTATAAAGTGTGAAGATGACCTCGTACCCCTGTCAATAGTTAGCCTACATTCAAAATTAATTATAAAACATTCAGTAAAATTACACTTAAAAATAAGTATAAATGTGTCACTGACATTATATTATTATAACAGATATAAAACTAATTTCTACTTCAGTAAAACTAAACAAACATTTTATGAAAACAACCCCATTCAAGTATTACAGGTTTTATTAATGTCTTTGAAGAGAGCTCGTATAACGTGACAAACACTAAATTACTAAATATTGATATAAAGGTTTTCCCTTGGATGTAACGTGCCTTCCTTTTGATGTAAAGATAATGAAGGTGCGAGAAAAACACCGTCTAACTGAGCGGAACGAAGGAGGCAGACTCCATTACCGACAGCCTAATGGCAGCGTCTTCTTTACGCCTCATTTTGCATGCTTGAAAAATATTTCAACATTACGCAGGAAATAAAGGCTTCAACCACGTGCCGAACATATTTAAGTCACCTTTTAACAACGCAAATAAATTCCTGTCATTTATAAGGAAACTTTGAAAACATTTGTATGTCACAAAAATGAAATCATTATAAATATTTCTAGAATGAGACACAAATTGGTATATTATTATCAAATATCTATTAGCGTTTCTTTGTACCTTTTGATTCTCTACCTACTCCCCACCCCCGTTTTAAAATAAGAAAAATGTGTATTTATTTTACTTAAAAATGTATTTAAAAATTACATAACATTAAATATCTAGAAAATATTTAAATATATGTTTATAATATTTACGAGAAAAAAAAAAATATATATATATATATATATATTCTTGTGGACTAAAAATGTAAGTTAAATTAACAGAACCTAAAATTTATATTGACGTGTATTTAGAACGTAAATTCTTTTCGTTGAGAACTATAATTATATTTTTGTGGAAACATTTTTCGAGAGGATAAAAAATAGTGAGAATTTCACAAATTATTATTTTTTTAATATACATGTTTGACAACCTAGTTCTTCTGCAGGGGGCCATAATTGCGCTTGTTAAAATACCTATGATAAACAATTTAAACATGTTTTATGAGATTCGAGTTATTTTGCAAGTTTGCTGTTGAAAGTTACGTTTACAATTTTTTTAGTTTAAATTATTTACATTGTATCTATTATATTTCTACCTTTATTTTTATTTTTTCTGTTTAAAATATTTACAGATCTAAAATGAAACTGATAGTTTTTATAAAAATATTGAATGTATCTGCCTAAACTTATATTGTAGTGTCAGTCTTAAAACCCGTATTTAAAGCGCTCGCACACACACTCACACACACACACACACACACACACACACATACACACACACACTCATACACACAAACACAACATAAAAAAATAGATAAAAGTAATATAACAATCAATATAAATAAATACAGAGAATTCTTTAATACTATTTTAGTTTAAAATATTAAACACCTTTTAACAATCTTTAAGCTTAAATAACCGAAAATATCTGGCTAACGAGCTATTCTAGTAGGAAACATATTTTAATATATTTTCAATTTGTTTTATATCAATTTGTATTTAAAGAAAGTGATAATCTGCAAGAATGTTTGTAATTCGATTTAGCCAACAAAACAAGAGCGCTAACGTCACGAGAGCACCTAAAACTCGGGTTATGACGTCACATCTGGAGTAGGTTTTAATCGAATAAATGCCAGAAGCGAAAAACGGGAGACGACGTGATTATTTAATTTTAAGATCAGCAAGTCAACTGGGTGTGATTAAAACTGCTCAGAAGTGGGGAGAGTCACGCGCTGAAGCACATTTTTATAAGTAAAAACCCAGGCGAGCTTAATATTAACTTACATGGTTCTAACGAATCTGATCCAGAATGTGTTTTGGCCAGTAATAGTAACTGATGGAAAATTTTAAAATATACCTACCCGAAATATTTAAAATCAAATGTAATATCTATTGTATGTAAAAAACTTGAAATTTAAATTAACGTCATCACTTTAGGGTTCAATTAAATTAACGTTACAATTAAGGTAAAGTGAATCAATAACTTGCATTAAGATGTATCAATTTAACCTTAAAAGTACATCTACAATTATATTAGGAATGTTGTATATATCCGAGTACATTTTTTTTCTACCCATCATTATACTAATTTACTTTATTGACGGGTTTCGGAATGAATCCTTTTTCAAAACTTAAATATGATTCATAATAAAGAGAATACTATTTAGGTTTTGAAAATGGAATCATTTTAAAACGCGTCAATAAAGGAAAATGGCAATAAAGGCCAAAAAATGTAGTTGAATAATTGTAATTTGAAAAAAATGTATATGATTTATACAATTTACTTTGTAGATGTATATATTTTCTCAAGCATATTCATAGAATTTCATACTTAATTATAAAAATCATTGATTTATGATATTAATTAAAATACAAGTCAATAATATGCTTCCGTTATTACTTACAACCAACCCCAATCCCTTCCACGAAAGCCAGCATGTATTGAAAATATGGTTGTTTTGGGGATTATCATATATTACGTATTGAAACGAGCAAATACGTAAAGAATATGTTTAAAAGATTTCCAAACTTTTCTTCTTGGATAAAATACACTGTACTGTCTACAACATAATATCTTCACAAAGTGTGGTTTGTTTGTGTGTGTGTGTGTGTGTGTGTGTGTGTGTGTGAGTTTGTGTGTGTGTGTGTGTGTGTGTGTGTGTGTGTGTGTGTGTGTGTGTGTGTGTGTGTGTGTGACTCTGTGTTTCTCTATCCGTGCACTTGCGTGTGTGAGTGTTAGTGTATCTTTCTCAATCCGTGCGAGCGTGTGTGTGTGTGTGTGTGTGTGTGTGTGTGTGTGTGTGTGTGTGTGTGTGTGTGTGTGTGTGTGTGTGTGTGTGTGTGTGTGTAACTCTGTGTTTCTCTATCCGTGCACTTGCGTGTGTGAGTGTTAGTGTATCTTTCTCAATCCGTGCGAGCGTGTGTGTGTGTGTGTGTGTGTGTGTGTTGTGTTTGTGTGTGTGTGTGTGTGTGTGTGTATGTGTGTGTGTGTGACTCTGTGTTTCTCTATCCGTGCACTTGCGTGTGTGAGTGTTAGTGTATCTTTCTCAATCCGTGCGAGCGAGCGTGTGTGTGTGTGTGTGTGTGTGTGTGTGTGTGTGTTTGTGTGTGTGTGTGTGTGTGTGTGTGTGTGTGTGTGTGTGTGTGTGTGTGTGTGTGTGTGTGTGTGTGTGTGTGTGTGTGTGTGTGACTCTGTGTTTCTCTATCCGTGCACTTGCGTGTGTGAGTGTTAGTGTATCTTTCTCAATCCGTGCGAGCGTGTGTGTGTGTGTGTGACAAAGGTTAATTTTATTCCATTTTGCTCTTCCTATCTGAAGAAAATTTAATTATAATTTCTAGCTATAATGGTATGAAGATATAAATAACATATTTGTGATGAATATCCTAAAAAATACGAAATGAATAAGACAGAGAAAATACTATTTAAGTTTTGTGTTGGTCATTTCCTTTTACAATAAAAATTGTTTTTCACAAGAAACAACAATCGTATTGTGTAGCATTTATTTTCTAATAAGTGCTTTTTCACTTCCTCTTGCTTTTTCGTAGTCTTAATAAATACCTTCTAAACTAATGTTTCTCACAAAATAAAAGCATTTTTCACTCCTAATACTATATCTCTGCGATTAATAAGGTTGCTTATGAAGTTGTGGCAAACTCGTAGCGTCCATTCTGGCAGCATTGTGTCAGTGTATCTGAGGCCGATCAATAGACGAAAGAAACCATGTTTTCCATGACTCCTCCAATAGCGTGTTGCATAAAATGCAATTGTTTAGGGTGTTTGGGGGTGGTTTAGTGCAAGGGAGCGCTTTGTCCAAACCGGAAGGGTGGATGACTTTTAAAAATGGTGGACGATACGCTTACGTTCGGGACAAATTTTACACAATCATGCTTGTTCGAAATTTAATGTTTAGATATAGACATAAGTGTGTAATTATAGTAAATATGATTACAATAATATTATATTTACTTTATTTATCTTTAAAGACATGAATTGTAGTTTATATGCAATTTAAATCGTTTCGCTTAACTGATTAATATTCCTAAAATAATAAACAGAAATAAAATTAAAATTTTTCTAAGATAGGACAAATTAAATTTCATTTTGCCAAAAAAAGTTAATGTATGCTAAAAATAATTTGTATTCATTTAAAAACTAAATTACGTAAGAAACGTTTGGCCTATGCTACCGTTATTACTGAAACATTATCACAAAAAGTGCTACAGTCTTAATAAAGTGAATACAAACTGAATCTTACACGTAATAAAATAAAAATACCAAAGTTGTAATAAAATGTAGCTGCTTTAGCTTAACATGCCTCTAATACTTGGCATCGATTCCAATGTCCGAGTAAATAAGTTAAATAGACATTCAAGTCCCTTGCGATATCATATAGAAGTAAAATAAATGACTGTGGACATATTAGTGAAAAGCAGTGATTATATACGTGCTAGGTAGAATCTTAGACTTATTTAAAACTTTCTCTGAACAAATATTTAGCGATAAGAAATCGGTAACTCGTAATTTTAAAAAAATTTTAAAAATAAAATCTAGATCACTAAAACATTTATTTTATTTATTATCTCAACCGATATTAATGTTTTCAAAATATAATTACTATACATATATTACTGAAACTTAATTAAAATTTATATTGTCAATAGAATTGACAATTTATAGTCTACACAAATTGGTCTGTTTAGAATTATCCGTCATAATGCAATTAGTGGGGTATTCGTCCGATTCAACATAACCAATGACTTTAACAATATTATGAATGAGTAAAATTGTAATAATAAATTACATGCAGACCTATTTTAAAGTGAAAAAGAAGCTATTAAAGTGAAATTGATTAAAGTAACATTGTTACACTCTTACATAAGCCTTAAGGGATTGTTTATAATGAGTTTTATCTTTCTATATTCTGACGTTAAGACAAACCAAAATGTACGAGCCTATACAAGCTTTGTACAACCTTAATGATTCTATATGGCATTTAAGTACGTTTTTATTTGTTGGCTTTATTGTACCATATTGGGTCTATAGAACAGTACTGGCTTTATAAAACAAGTCTGCCTTTATAGAATCATACTGGCTTTATTGAACCATACTGGGTCTATAGAACAGTACTGGCTTTATAAAACAAATCTGCCTTTATAGAATCATACTGGCTTTATTGAACCATACTGGGTCTATAGAACAGTGCTGGCTTTATAAAACAAGTCTGCCTTTATAGAATCATACTGGCTTTATTGAACCATACTGGGTCTATAGAACAGTACTGGCTTTATAAAACAAATCTGCCTTTATAGAATCATACTGGCTTTATTGAACCATACTGGGTCTATAGAACAGTACTGGCTTTATAAAACAAGTCTGCCTTTATAGAATCATACTGGCTTTATTGAACCATACTGGGTCTATAGAACAGCTACCTGTATGGAGCCATACATGCTTAATAGAACCATGCAGGCTTTATATATTCATACTGGCTTTATTGAACCATACTGGGTCTATAGAACAGTCCTGGCTTTATAAAACAAGTCTGCCTTTATAGAATCATACTGGCTTTATTGAACCATACTGGGTCTATAGAACAGTGCTGGCTTTATAAAACAAGTCTGCCTTTATAGAATCATACTGGCTTTATTGAACCATACTGGGTCTATAGAACAGTACTGGCTTTATAAAACAAGTCTGCCTTTATAGAATCATACTGGCTTTATTGAACCATACTGGGTCTATAGAACAGTGCTGGCTTTATAAAACAAGTCTGCCTTTATAGAATCATACTGGCTTTATTGAACCATACTGGGTCTATAGAACAGTCCTGGCTTTATAAAACAAGTCTGCCTTTATAGAATCATACTGGCTTTATTGAACCATACTGGGTCTTTAGAACAGTACTGGCTTTATAAAACAAGTCTGCCTTTATAGAATCATACTGGCTTTATTGAACCATACTGGGTCTATAGAACAGTCCTGGCTTTATAAAACAAGTCTGCCTTTATAGAATCATACTGGCTTTATTGAACCATACTGGGTCTATAGAACAGTCCTGGCTTTATAAAACAAGTCTGCCTTTATAGAATCATACTGGCTTTATTGAACCATACTGGGTCTTTAGAACAGTACTGGCTTTATAAAACAAGTCTGCCTTTATAGAATCATACTGGCTTTATTGAACCATACTGGGTCTATAGAACAGCTACCTGTATGGAGCCATACATGCTTAATAGAACCATGCAGGCTTTATATATTCATACTGGCTTTATTGAACCATATTGGGTCTATAGAACAGTACTGGCTTTATAAAACAAGTCTGCCTTTATAGAATCATACTGGCTTTATTGAACCATACTGGGTCTATAGAACAGCTACCTGTATGGAGCCATACATGCTTAATAGAACCATGCAGGCTTTATATATTCATACTGGCTTTATAGAACTTTAGTGGATTTATACAACCACACTGGCTTTATAAAACAAGTCTGCCTTTATAGAATCATACTGGCTTTACAGAACTATAATGGATATATAGAACCATACTGGCTCTATAGAACCATCCTGACGTTAAAAAACCATAGCCTTTCTATAGAACCATACTCGCTATATAGAACCACATTGGATTTATAGAACCTTACTGGCTTTAAAGATTAATACAGAATTTATAGAATCATACAGGATTTAAAGAACCATACAGCCGTTATAGAACCATGGTTTTGCTATTGAAACATACTGGATTTATAGAATTAAACAGAATTTATAGAATCATACAGGATTTAAAGAACCATACAGCCGTTATAGAACCATGGTTTTGCTATTGAAACGTACTGGATTTATAGAATTAAACAGAATTTATAGAACTATACTACCCTTAAACTCCATCATGTTTAGAAACGTTTTAAGAAAACGACAAAAATTTAAAAGATAATAAGAAACTAACGTATTTATCAAAGGGTATATTTACCAATAAACCGGAGAAATGTCCACTCAGACATTATATCTTATAAAACACCATAAATCCTTTTTCAGAGGAACCAACAGTAATATATAATTATATGTTACACTATATATGTATATATATGTACATTACATTATACATATAACTATATACCTTACATAATTATATAAAACAAATTTTAACTCGTATTTTCAGTATTGTAATCATAAAATACAGTAATCAAACAATCGTGACTACCCATGGATCAAACTGTTATTATTATTTCCTTCCTAACTGTGAAGTAACACCATTCCACGTGGTCAGTCTGGCTGTACATGCATGTAGCAGTAGCATCTAGCATCTCTGGACATTGCTTGCACCAGGGCGACCCCTGTAGCAGGACTGTAATTTCCGGTAGCACAAGGAGATGAGTTGTCTTAATCCCATTACAGGTGCAATACGGAAATTGTAATGCCTATTGTAATGCACCATTACCAACCAAATTAGTTCATTTAACTCGTTTAAGTGAGATCGATTGTAGATTAATTTATGTGTACATATGTGTGTGTGTGTGTGTGTATGTGTAAGTGTAAGTGTTAAAATATATACTAGGAGCTCTTAATACTTGAGTGTAAATATATGTTACTTTTAAGTGTATACAAAGTGCATTTTCTTACATTCTTACACTATTAGTCTTGTAAGCCCAATAAACTTGAAAAATTAGGCTCGAACCACCTTATTATAATAATTCTAGAATACGATTAATAACTTAAGGTCCTCCACTTTATTTTTGAATAGTCTACACTTGTTTTAAAACTAAAGAAATTATAAAAGGTTATGGTGCGGGAAAAGGGTAAAGTGAAAAATATAATCTGTAGTTAGGGGCTGAGTTGGTACCTAAATAATAATGTACGTTCCTTTTAATACATTTATTGTTGTTAGAGTTTTATTTATTGAATTACTTTAGTAACTAAAACAATATAATCAATAACAATGACGTCAGACATGACGCACCGACCACTGTATAACATCATATTATTTATTTTAGTAGACTTATACAGGCTAACAGATTATTGGTTCTTAGAAAGACAGATCTATAAAGAAAAATTGGGTTTATTAAATAGTTTAAAATCGTTCATAGTTTATTTATGTTTTAATATAATTTATCTCACATAATTTGTTATCTGTTTTATTGCTGATTTTAAAAGTAATTTTGGTTACAAGTACAAACTTTACTAAATACATTGTAAGACGAATATTCTTGTTTATTGAGTAAGATTATTATTAATTCATATTTATATATTCAAATAAATTTACCACCGTTATGACTAATTCAGTTGCTTGATAAATACAAATATGAAAAATGTTTAAATATAAATTACATACTTTTAATTTAAATAAATCAATTGTTTTCCTTACCCATATTAAAAAATTTAAAAGGATAATTATGTACAAATGTTTTCAGAATGTATAGTATAGGCCGTAGGAATACTTGTCCTTTATTTAAAAAAGGAAAAACCAATTCGCTTGTGGAGCGAACTCTTAGTATAATGAAGGGAAAGCGTGAGACGAATCGAGTGGCGAGGAAGGGGTGGGCTCGCCGAGAAAATGCATTCAAGTATAAGGAAAGAAGATGAGTTTTGCGCGTGGGGAGAAGGGCGACGGGGTAACTCTGATAATAAAACGAGCAGGACTAAGGAAAAAGATGGCGGGCTTCATTTTCTATTTTCTTCTTCTCCTTCTCAGAGAAACGTCGTCATCATCTATAAAGGGTAACGAAGTGTAAAGTCTTTTCTGGAAAAACAAGATTGGAAGAGGGCGCTTTCTCTTCTCTTCTCTTGTTAAAGATTCGAAAGGGGGAGAAAAATCAGCTAAGAAATGAATTAAAAGACAGAAAGGGGTTGCCGGCATAAGGGTGGAATTTTCAAAACAAAGCGTCAAGAAATTCTGAGGGTTGAGAACTTATTGATTCGAGCAGATGTTTCATAAAAGCCAAAGTTGTTTTAGTTCGTGTTTTGTTATTAACATGAAACAATTTTTTCAACCGGTTTTGATAGAATGGTATTTCAAATACCACACATTGTATTTTAGCAAAGGTATTATGTTACAATTAAAGCATTTGGAACTTTACAGATTTTAAAATGGAATGAACTATTAAATCTAGTTTATACTCAATAGGCCTAAATGCAATGTATAATAACAGTTAGTTACAAACTATTTAAATTGTTAAAACAAGTATCATACAATTTTGCTGTAAATCTTATTGCTGTAAATCTTATTGTTGTAAATCTTATTATCTTATTGCTGTAAATCTTATTATCTTATTGCTGTAAATCATTTTTAATTCTAAAAAATGAAAAAAGATAATTTTTCAAACTAATAAACATGAAACCTAGGAAAAATCAATTTCCTAAGATTGTCGACTGAAGGAAGTGGTCATTTACCAAAATATATTTCTGTTATAATAGCATATAAATGTAAATATTATTTTAAAAAAACTATATCAGTTATCAAATTGAGAAATTTAGCTTATCCTATTTTTTAAAAATATTACAATTTTATAAGGTGGTTTTGCAAATATAATAAATGGAAACAGCGTTTATGAATTTATTCAATTTAAATTAATTACATAAACGAGAAAACTGTTGAAAATTAAATCAAAGATATTTATATTATCATGCCAATAAAACAATGACCCGTTTTGAATGTTTATAACTTTAAGCGTTGCATTATTAAAATAAATATCGTTTATTCGATTATTAGCTGTTATCTCATTTATTTAATACTTGATGAAGGTGCCAAAGTCAACATAAATCTTAATTATTCATTAAAGTAACTGAATAATGTTGCTTTCGAATCACGCTGTACATCGTGAATTCTTATTAGATGTAAATATTGTATGCGTGTAGATCGTGTGCAGTATAAACAAACCTTCCATACACAGAAGTTGAAATTAAAGCTGCTTAAAGCAAATCCAGAGGATTACTAGATACGTATTGGATATAGAACTGAGATCAATAAGTAGAGAGGTTGCTTGTTTCCAATTCCTTCTAATAGTTCACATTCTCATTATATCTTGTCAATCCTTAATAAAATACTTTTTATTCATCCCCTTAAGTTCAATTGCATTTTTTTAAACTTGTAGCGGTTATCATTTCATGTACATACAGTTTTTTTCAAATATTTTCTTCATTTATCAATTCAATAATGAATTTAGTGTTATGTAGAAGAAAAACTTTACACAAAAGGAGCAACGTTTGCAATATAGTTATTTTGTCCCAATTAGTCTAAAATAAGCGATAACATATGATTTCATAAAGCAGCTGATTTTATGTCTTAGCTTATGAGGTAGAACAGCTGTTTTAACGCACTGGTTATGCCACTTTATTTATATTAAATTTAACCATTTAATAAGATAAAACTAAAACTAAAACCGTTTTTTTAACCTAAGTAGTCTGACTTTAAAGTTTTTAACCTAAGTAGTAACTGACTTTAAAGTTTTTAACCTAAGTAGTCTGACTTTAAAGTTTTTAACCTAAGTAGTAACTGACTTACAAGTTTTTAACCTAAGTAGTAACTGACTTTAAAGTTTTGTTGTTTATATTACTTGTTTAAACACGTTTTCAAAAAACTTTATCGACTATGGTATATTTAAATTAACAATCCGTATATAGTCGATCTCTTTGTCTATATTTCCTAGGAGTCCTGACTGAGGGCGTGCAGAATGTCGGATCCAAGTTGCCGATAAGGCGTTGCTCTCAAAACAATAATTATCTCTCGTGGCAGCTTAGTAACAAATGGAGGAATAGTATATGATGGCGTGAGGTGGGGTGTTGAAGACTTTACTAAAATATAACCTCTAAATCTGCTTTTCAAACTTTCAGAATAAATAACTCATTTTAACTACATTTGGGATGCGAAAAACTTGGTTAAGGTAAAATATCGGTCTTTTGTTTTCTAAATTAATGTGTTATGAAAATCGCGAGTTGCAAATCAGAAACTGTTTTGCCTTTAGAATGGATATTTGTTATTGGATTTGGTATTACATTAAATGCTTTATACATGTTGACTTTAATCAAGTGTATTAAGGGTTATTATAAGGTAGATATTCTTATAACAACTAGATATCGATTATATTTTATTATTAACTTTTCCAAACATTTTTTTTTTAAATACGTTACCTACGGGCTTTCTATTTTAAGATTTTTAATTATTTTCCTTTTATAAATTATTTTTCAGTGGTTTTTAAACATTTAAAGTAAAGTATCTATTTGAAATATAAAGCCTGAAATAGGATATACTGCACTAACCTATAAATAGGATATACTGCACTAACCTATAAATAGGATATACTGCACTAACCTATAAATAGGATATACTGCACTAACCTATAAATAGGATATACTGCACTAACCTATAAATAGGATATACTGCACTAACCTATAAATAGGATATACTGCACTAACCTATAAATAGGATATGCTGCGCTAACCTATAAATAGGATATACTGCGCTAACCTATAAATAGGATATACTGCACTAACCTATAAATAGGATATGCTGCGCTAACCTATAAATAGGATATACTGCACTAACCTATAAATAGGATATACTGCACTAACCTATAAATAGGATATGCTGCACTAACCTATAAATAGGATATACGGCACTAACCTATAAATAGGATATGCTGCACTAACCTATAAATAGGATATACTGCACTAACCTATAAATAGGATATACTGCACTAACCTATAAATAGGATATACTGCACTAACCTATAAATAGGATATACTGCACTAACCTATAAATAGGATATACTGCACTAACCTATAAATAGGATATACTGCACTAACCTATAAATAGGATATACTGCACTAACCTATAAATAGGATATGCTGCGCTAACCTATAAATAGGATATACTGCGCTAACCTATAAATAGGATATACTGCACTAACCTATAAATAGGATATACTGCACTAACCTATAAATAGGATATACTGCACTAACCTATAAATAGGATATACTGCACTAACCTATAAATAGGATATACTGCACTAACCTATAAATAGGATATACTGCACTAACCTATAAATAGGATATGCTGCGCTAACCTATAAATAGGATATACTGCGCTAACCTATAAATAGGATATACTGCACTAACCTATAAATAGGATATGCTGCGCTAACCTATAAATAGGATATACTGCACTAACCTATAAATAGGATATACTGCACTAACCTATAAATAGGATATGCTGCACTAACCTATAAATAGGATATACGGCACTAACCTATAAATAGGATATGCTGCACTAACCTATAAATAGGATATACTGCACTAACCTATAAATAGGATATACTGCACTAACCTATAAATAGGATATACTGCACTAACCTATAAATAGGATATACTGCACTAACCTATAAATAGGATATACTGCACTAACCTATAAATAGGATATACTGCACTAACCTATAAATAGGATATACTGCACTAACCTATAAATAGGATATGCTGCGCTAACCTATAAATAGGATATACTGCGCTAACCTATAAATAGGATATACTGCACTAACCTATAAATAGGATATGCTGCGCTAACCTATAAATAGGATATACTGCACTAACCTATAAATAGGATATACTGCACTAACCTATAAATAGGATATGCTGCACTAACCTATAAATAGGATATACTGCACTAACCTATAAATAGGATATACTGCACTAACCTATAAATAGGATATGCTGCACTAACCTATAAATAGGATATACTGCACTAACCTATAAATAGGATAAACTGCACTAACCTATAAATAGGATATACGGCACTAACCTATAAATAGGATATGCTGCACTAACCTATAAATAGGATATACTGCACTAACCTATAAATAGGATATACTGCACTAACCTATAAATAGGATATACTGCACTAAACTATAAATAGGATATACTGCACTAACCTATAAATAGGATATACTGCACTAACCTATAAATAGGATATACTGCACTAACCTATAAATAGGATATGCTGCACTAACCTATAAATAGGATATACTGCACTAACCTATAAATAGGATATACTGCACTAACCTATAAATAGGATATGCTGCACTAACCTATAAATAGGATATGCTGCACTAACCTATAAATAGGATATACTACACTAACCTATAAATAGGATATACTGCACTAACCTATAAATAGGATATACTGCACTAACCTATAAATAGGATATACTGCACTAACCTATAAATAGGATATACTGCACTAACCTATAAATAGGATATACTGCACTAACCTCTAAATAGGATATGCTGCACTAACCCATAAATAGGATATACTGCACTAACCTATAAATAGGATATGCTGCACTAACCTATAAATAGGATATACTGCACTAACCTACAAATAGGATATACTGCACTAACCTATAAATAGGATATACTGCACTAACCTATAAATAGGATATGCTGCGCTAACCTATAAATAGGATATACTGCGCTAACCTATAAATAGGATATACTGCACTAACCTATAAATAGGATATGCTGCGCTAACCTATAAATAGGATATACTGCACTAACCTATAAATAGGATATACTGCACTAACCCATAAATAGGATATACTGCACTAACCTATAAATAGGATATGCTGCACTAACCTATAAATAGGATATACTGCACTAACCTATAAATAGGATATACTGCACTAACCTATAAATAGGATATACTGCACTAACCTATAAATAGGATATACTGCACTAACCTATAATTAGGATATACTGCACTAACCTATAAATAGGATATACTGCACTAACCTATAAATAGGATATACTGCACTAACCTATAAATAGGATATACTGCACTAACCTATAAATAGGATATACTGCACTAACCTATAAATATGATATACTGCACTAACCTATAAATAGGATATACTGCACTAATCTATAAATAGGATATACTGCACTAACCTATAAATAGGATATACTTCACTAACCTATAAATAGGATATACTGCACTAACCTATAAATAGGATATACTGCACTAACCTATAAATAGGATATACTGCACTAACCTATAAATAGGATATACTGCACTAACCTATAAATAGGATATACTGCACTAACCTATAATATTCAATTGAAATTATATTTTTAGAGGAATATTTAGTTTTCAATAAAAATAACATGACAAAACTCCAAATTATAGTTTACAAATTACTCAATATGACCACTTATACATCGCATCGGCAGTGAAATACTGAAATGGTTAAATACGTCTAGGTAGATAGATAACTTTAGTCAATAAATGACCGGATTTTTATGTAGAATAACCAAAGGCAGTGTGAACTCTTCATCACACTATATATATATATATATATATATATATATATATATATATATATATATATATAATTACATATATATGCATTCATACAAACATACCTATATATATATATATATATATATATATATATATATATATAAATATATATATATATATATATATATATATATGTATATATATATAATTACATATATATGCATTCATACACACATACATATATATATATATATATATATATATATATATATATATATATATATATATATATATATATATATATATGTTTATAGTATATAAGTTTTGAAATATTATTTTCTTGTATTCACTTATCAATTACACTATAATGTAGTTAAACAAGAATTTTACTTGTTAGACTATAAATGCGAGCTAACTTTCGAAGACTAATTATGGTGTCTTTATTTTCGAGCATCAACCGAAACTCATGATGCTCGAAAATGTAGACAATGTAATTAGTCTACGAAAGTTAGCTCGCATATATCAAGTAAGGTTCTTGTTTAAGTACATTATAGTGTAAGTGTATATATATATATATATAATTACTAATTATTTTTAATAGAGTAACAATATTTTTACTCATGGATTTCTGTAAAATAATAAAAAATAATAAAGTTTTTTACGAGTTTATACGAATTTGATACAAGGAAACCCAGATCAAACCAATACTGAAGTATTTTCATTAATTTTTATTTGGATTTTATCAAACACACATGCTGGGTCGTAATTAAATATTTATTTTAAAATGGTAAATAAAATACACGTTTTATAATTTTATATAACTGAAAAGCAATGAAGGTTAATTGGTTATAATAAAATATTTATTAGTAATATTACAAATTATAAGGTAGTCCAATGTTTTAGATCTGTTTTAATGACGGTTTTATTCCCATTAATTTGTCTTAATCAACCAAATATAAGACTATATATATATATATATATATATATATATATATATATATATATATATATATATATATATATATACATATATATATATATATATATATATATATATATGTATATATATATATATATATATATATATATATATATATATTTCTAAACAGTCCAACATCATAACACTTTAATTAAAGTTAAATAAAATCTCTATAAGAAAAGTAATACCCACAAAAGAGTTATGCTATTTCTACACAAATACGGGTATCTGTTTATATTATTGCCAACATTTGTATATTTATTAATGACTTAATTCACGTTCATTAGGCAGTTCTTTTGTATGACTAAATAATGTTAAGAAAATGAATCATTAAGCATTTTAAATAAATGAGAAACGAGTCCTAGATATTTATTTTATAATGCAACGTTTCGGCGACTAGTTGTTCTCCTTGTCAAGCCGGCATTTAGTTGCCTACAAAATGCTAGTACACTCATTACAATACACTTAAAACTTTATAAACTCAATAGAATTCTGTAGAAGATTAATTGCAACCCACCCAAGTAGTGAGAGTCTTAAAATCCTCATTAAATTTTAAAACAATGACAAAACAGAGAGAACAACAATATTTACACATACAACATAAAATATAAAACAAAACAAACTACAAAAATATCAAAAACAAATATTGTTGTCAGGTTTTATTAGAGCAACGAACTAGTTTTCGAAACGTTGCGTTATTGAAAAAATACCTTTGATTCGATTATCAACCGTATTCACATTTATTTATTACTTCTTTGGGCACGTAAATAGGTATTGGGAGGAACAAATCTTTGTACAAGGGTAAAAATAAAGAAATTACTTGCACAAAGTGCCTCACGTGGCTTTTTGCTTGAGGCTCAGAATGTTTATTGAAGTAGATAAGAAACACAATTCTTACACGTTAAACTTTGCAAGATGGATTCCAAATTAATATAGCTAATCTTGCGATACGTTTCTTAAACTACTTTTCTACTCTTCTTGCCCAATAAATAAATTTTAATTCCTTCTATTAGTTCACACTCTAATAGTTCACATACACACACCCATATATATATATATATATATGTTGTTCAAATTTTCAATTGTTAATAAAATACTTTTTATTCATCCACTCAAGTTCAAATACATGTTTTTAAACTTGTGGATAGCACTTGATGTTAATAGAGTTTTATTAAATATTAATTCTTTACTTAAATAATTTTAGTCGTATATTGGAGGAAAACGTTTGACAAAAGGGTACAAGGTATGCAATATAGTAATAGACTTAAAATAAGTGAAAACATATTATTTCATAAAACAGCTGATTTTATATTATAGGTTATGTGGTACATCAGATGTTTTAACGCATAGGTTATGTTACTTTATATTAATTGTAACTATTTGATAAAAGTAAAAAAATAGGTTTTTGCTTATATTACTTGTTTGATTCAAAAATCCTAGTTATTGGATTTGAGATACGTCGTCGTTGATTAGATTTAAAAGCTGATGAGAAACGAACGCCTGTTCGAGTTGTATTTGACAAAATTTGTTATTGAACGCCTGTTGACACAAGGGAAGGGAGGACCGAGGTAAATGGCATCGCGTCATATGTTTAATTAAAGTACTTGCTTGCTCAGAACCGAGGAAAAACAGCAAGAGCAATAATAAGTCACAGGTTGTAAAGAAGGAGAAGTGAAATTCATTACAAAGACTGGAGCGAGGGTTCGGACGGAATCATTATTTACCCAAGGTTCCTGTTTCATCATTGTTAATTTCCAATTAAAGAGAAAATTGTGCTCCTTTGAAGAAATACAAAATGGGAACTCATTATGGCGTTCAAGGACAAAATACTAAGACGAGAGATTCAATTTAAAATACGCCTTGTGTCTGAATACGTCTCGAAAATTCGAGAGTTCCAACTTTCCTTTGGAATATTTCATAAGCAATATTCGTCACATGAAAATAAATTGAAGAAATAATTACCTAATTCATTTCCAAAGATTTTACTTATTTATATTCAATGAAAATAAAATAATATGAACATTTTATGATATAATACCTTTACAAAGATTTTACAAAAAATTTATTCAATATAATTAAAATAAATTGAAAATGTCATGATACAATTTCAATAAAACTATTATCTTTATTTTGTATTCAATAGTTTTAAAATAAATAGAAGATATCTTGATATTTTATTAGAAATATTTTCCTTATTTTCATGTAATCGAATTTTACAATTTACTTTAGGCTGCTTTCAACCTTTTTCCAAATTAAGGTAACACCTAATTTAACACAACGGTAAAAATCCAGATAGTCAACTCAAAAACTCACCAAAAGCTAGGTTTTTAATCAAGAAACACACTAGTTCACCAAACAGATTTAGTTTTAACTATTTTGACTTTTACTTTTGTGAATAGTTCTCACTAGCTAAGCTCTAGTTAACTAAATATCTAATTTGTTTTTTGAAACTATTTATTTGAAGTGCACAGGGTTTATTTACAACTTAAAATGTTCTTCAAATAAGAATTTTATAATCGAAATATTATTAGCAACTATCATTTCAATAAAAATATAAATTATTAGCAATATTTTTCCTGATATAATATAAATAAGTTTCTTATGCTTTTTTCTTAACGTTTTACTTAACTATTATAAAAAATGTTTTCTTCCATACATTTAAATAAATTATCTTTAACTTTTGACAGTCGTAAAGTTTGGATTTAATACAAATAAATCTCGATCTATATGAGAAAGGTGTATTTTTCTTAGTGCAGGTTCTTTCACTTAAGTTACAACAATTTTTAAGGCAAAACACTGTTTATTTCAACATGTTTTTATCTAATTAAAATTTGAAGAAATTTAAAGTCTAGAAGAACAGGTTTCACTGGACTAGATTCTTTGTAATAACACATCTCAAACGTGAAAGAAAGATAGGTCCTTATTATTATTTTAGGTATTCTATATTATGTATATATGTTGTATACTCATAACAAACGTATATTTTATTAATTGCAATATATTATCATTGTATATACATAACATTACTCGGATTAAATACGTAGGCCTACGGAAAAAATAATATGGTCTAGTACTTCCCAAAGGTGAAGTATACAAACATTACCTTGTGAAAACATTACTATTGGCGAACATTTCACTAAAGTATATAGTTCAACATATATATATATATATATATATATATATATATATATATATATATATATATATATATATCTTACTATATTATTGTAAACATCTGGCTTATTAAATAACAATAACTATTCCACGAGCTTACTTAAATTATAAAATATCATCATCTAACTCTGAACAATAAAATCGTAATCACTTATTTTTCTAACTAAAATCATATTAATTTCCTTGTTAAATATAGGCTCAACATAACTGATGACCAAAACGTAAACAAGAAACACAAATATCAGTCAATGCTCGCATTTAAAGTAATTTATGAATAATAATGTTGTTTTCTTACTTTCTGCTGTAATAATCTAAGAATGTTGTAGCACTATTATGTTCCATTCCTAGCTATGCTTATATCTTAGTACTTTACGGCAATGTAAAACTATAAATACGAGTTGTAGAGCCACGGAAGTAGATGCGAGCAACCCGACGGATCTAAGCACGGCTCATCCATTCAAGTCCGCTCATGTAAATATATTCTAATATTGCGTCACTACCTATGCATTAATTATTGCTTATATCTTAATACTTTACGGCAATGTAAAACTATAAATACAAGTTGTAGAACCTCGGAGCAACCCGACGGAACTAAGCACGGCTCATCCATTCAAGTCCGCTCATGTAAATAATATTCTAATATTGCGTCACTACCTATGCATTAATTATTGCTTATATCTTAATACTTTACGGCAATGTAAAACTATAAATACAAGTTGTAGAACCTCGGAGCAACCCGACGGATCTAAGCACGGCTCATCCATTCAAGTCCGCTCATGTAAATAATATTCTAATATTGCGGCACTACCTATGCATTAATTAATGCTTATATCTTAATACTTTACGGCAATGTAAAACTATAAATACAAGTTGTAGAACCTCGGAGCAACCCGACGGATCTAAGCACGGCTCATCCATTCAAGTCCGCTCATGTAAATAATATTCTAATATTGCGGCACTACCTATGCATTAATTAATGCTTATATCTTAATACTTTACGGCAATGTAAAACTATAAATACAAGTTGTAGAGCCACGGAAGTAGATGCGAGCAACCCGACGGATCTAAGCATGGCTCATCCATTCAAGTCCGCTCATGTAAATAATATTCTAATATTGCGTCACTACCTATGCATTAATTAATGCTTATATCTTAATACTTTACGGCAATGTAAAACTATAAATACAAGTTGTAGAACCTCGGAGCAACCCGACGGATCTAAGCATGGCTCATCCATTCAAGTCCGCTCATGTAAATAATATTCTAATATTGCGTCACTACCTATGCATTAATTATTGCTTATATCTTAATACTTTACGGCAATGTAAAACTATAAATACAAGTTGTAGAGCCACGGAAGTAGATGCGAGCAACCCGACGGATCTAAGCATGGCTCATCCATTCAAGTCCGCTCATGTAAATAATATTCTAATATTGCGTCACTACCTATGCATTAATTAATGCTTATATCTTAATACTTTACGGCAATGTAAAACTATAAATACAAGTTGTAGAGCCACGGAAGTAGATGCGAGCAACCCGACGGAACTAAGCACGGCTCATCCATTCAAGTCCGCTCATGTAAATAATATTCTAATATTGCGTCACTACCTATGCATTAATTAATGCTTATATCTTAATACTTTACGGCAATGTAAAACTATAAATACAAGTTGTAGAGCCACGGAAGTAGATGCGAGCAACCCGACGGATCTAAGCATGGCTCATCCATTCAAGTCCGCTCATGTAAATAATATTCTAATATTGCGGCACTACCTATGCATTAATTAATGCTTATATCTTAATACTTTACGGCAATGTAAAACTATAAATACAAGTTGTAGAACCTCGGAGCAACCCGACGGATCTAAGCATGGCTCATCCATTCAAGTCCGCTCATGTAAATAATATTCTAATATTGCGTCACTACCTATGCATTAATTAATGCTTATATCTTAATACTTTACGGCAATGTAAAACTATAAATACAAGTTGTAGAACCTCGGAGCAACCCGACGGATCTAAGCATGGCTCATCCATTCAAGTCCGCTCATGTAAATAATATTCTAATATTGCGGCACTACCTATGCATTAATTAATGCTTATATCTTAATACTTTACGGCAATGTAAAACTATAAATACAAGTTGTAGAACCTCGGAGCAACCCGACGGATCTAAGCATGGCTCATCCATTCAAGTCCGCTCATGTAAATAATATTCTAATATTGCGTCACTACCTATGCATTAATTAATGCTTATATCTTAATACTTTACGGCAATGTAAAACTATAAATACAAGTTGTAGAGCCACGGAAGTAGATGCGAGCAACCCGACGGATCTAAGCATGGCTCATCCATTCAAGTCCGCTCATGTAAATAATATTCTAATATTGCGGCACTACCTATGCATTAATTAATGCTTATATCTTAATACTTTACGGCAATGTAAAACTATAAATACAAGTTGTAGAACCTCGGAGCAACCCGACGGATCTAAGCATGGCTCATCCATTCAAGTCCGCTCATGTAAATAATATTCTAATATTGCGTCACTACCTATGCATTAATTAATGCTTATATCTTAATACTTTACGGCAATGTAAAACTATAAATACAAGTTGTAGAACCTCGGAGCAACCCGACGGATCTAAGCATGGCTCATCCATTCAAGTCCGCTCATGTAAATAATATTCTAATATTGCGGCACTACCTATGCATTAATTAATGCTTATATCTTAATACTTTACGGCAATGTAAAACTATAAATACAAGTTGTAGAACCTCGGAGCAACCCGACGGATCTAAGCATGGCTCATCCATTCAAGTCCGCTCATGTAAATAATATTCTAATATTGCGTCACTACCTATGCATTAATTAATGCTTATATCTTAATACTTTACGGCAATGTAAAACTATAAATACAAGTTGTAGAGCCACGGAAGTAGATGCGAGCAACCCGACGGATCTAAGCATGGCTCATCCATTCAAGTCCGCTCATGTAAATAATATTCTAATATTGCGTCACTACCTATGCATTAATTATTGCTTATATCTTAATACTTTACGGCAATGTAAAACTATAAATACAAGTTGTAGAACCTCGGAGCAACCCGACGGATCTAAGCACGGCTCATCCATTCAAGTCCGCTCATGTAAATAATATTCTAATATTGCGTCACTACCTATGCATTAATTATTGCTTATATCTTAATACTTTACGGCAATGTAAAACTATAAATACAAGTTGTAGAACCTCGGAGCAACCCGACGGATCTAAGCATGGCTCATCCATTCAAGTCCGCTCATGTAAATAATATTCTAATATTGCGTCACTACCTATGCATTAATTATTGCTTATATCTTAATACTTTACGGCAATGTAAAACTATAAATACAAGTTGTAGAACCTCGGAGCAACCCGACGGATCTAAGCACGGCTCATCCATTCAAGTCCGCTCATGTAAATAATATTCTAATATTGCGTCACTACCTATGCATTAATTATTGCTTATATCTTAATACTTTACGGCAATGTAAAACTATAAATACAAGTTGTAGAACCTCGGAGCAACCCGACGGATCTAAGCATGGCTCATCCATTCAAGTCCGCTCATGTAAATAATATTCTAATATTGCGTCACTACCTATGCATTATTTATTGCTTATATCTTAATACTTTACGGCAATGTAAAACTATAAATACAAGTTGTAGAGCCACGGAAGTAGATGCGAGCAACCCGACGGATCTAAGCATGGCTCATCCATTCAAGTCCGCTCATGTAAATAATATTCTAATATTGCGTCACTACCTATGCATTAATTAATGCTTATATCTTAATACTTTACGGCAATGTAAAACTATAAATACAAGTTGTAGAACCTCGGAGCAACCCGACGGATCTAAGCATGGCTCATCCATTCAAGTCCGCTCATGTAAATAATATTCTAATATTGCGTCACTACCTATGCATTAATTAATGCTTATATCTTAATACTTTACGGCAATGTAAAACTATAAATACAAGTTGTAGAACCTCGGAGCAACCCGACGGATCTAAGCACGGCTCATCCATTCAAGTCCGCTCATGTAAATAATATTCTAATATTGCGGCACTACCTATGCATTAATTATTGCTTATATCTTAATACTTTACGGCAATGTAAAACTATAAATACAAGTTGTAGAACCTCGGAGCAACCTGACGGAACTAAGCACGGCTCATCCATTCAAGTCCGCTCATGTAAATAATATTCTAATATTGCGTCACTACCTATGCATTAATTAATGCTTATATCTTAATACTTTACGGCAATGTAAAACTATAAATACAAGTTGTAGAGCCACGGAAGTAGATGCGAGCAACCCGACGGATCTAAGCATGGCTCATCCAT
>JBAIZL010000038.1:1267500-1287500 GCA_036971475.1 Prosapia bicincta | reverse complement strand
TACTGAAGTCAACAAAGAAAAGGTACTTTGTATTTAGTAATTAAAATTAATATAAATAAAATAACATAACCTATGCGTTAAAACATCTCTTCTACCACATAAACTAACCAATAAATTAAGCTGTTTTATCAAATCATATCTTATCACTGATTTTAAGCCAAATTGGATGAATTAACTATATTGTATACCTTACCCTTTTTGTGAAAAGTTTTTCTCTCTTATAAAACTAAAACTAAATAATTAAATTAAATTAATGAATTATTATTTGAAAGAAAAACAGAAGCAACTGAATGGCTCTTTATAGAATAATTTATACTAACATTTATCCATAAAGATACGACTAATATATTTTCTAAACTTAATTGGTGTCATTTTATGCAAATAGTTGTATAAATAAGTAATTGACCTAATTAAAGTTAAGTTATTTATTCTGCTGTATTTTGTTGCAATGGTGGCCACGTAGTGTAAGACCTATTAAAGCACTCCCAAAGATATGACAGCAGAAACATCTAACAATAGTTAATTAATTTCAAATTTGGTTATGATTTTGAAAATTAGTATAATTATTTAATTTTAAATTTGTCTATTTTTCTGAAATAAAACAATGTTGATTTATCGTTTTAGAATTTGGTTATTATTTTTTTGTGTTATTGTAGTTATAAATAAAATAGGCATGAACGTTGATTATTTTATCAGTGCTCACAAACTTTTAAAAATTGTTATATTTTTAAAAATGTTAAAAGCGCTGAAACTTAGTTAACTACAATAAACGGTGCGTTTGGAAAAATTAACGAAAATTTGATAAGCTCTTCAAACAGATAGTGAGCTCATGTATCATAGGAAAAAAATTAATTATGATTATTTCTCAAAACCTGTCATTCAATTAACTTTTAATAATCTAAGCAAACATTTGATTGCGAATCAATTGTTTAAACGTTTTTTATGTTTAAAACAATGTATTTCCGTATTTTAAAATAGAAAGTCAAAATCATGGTAAGGTTCTCAATTTTGTTTATTTATGTTAATAATTTTCCTTGCATTTTCTATGAGTTTTTAATGAAGTTCCCTAAACTAAAATATCTCTTTGATAAAAACACTACCATTAGAGGTGAACGTTTTTCGAATGGACTGTAGCCATCCCCTAGCTCAACAAACTCGTATGGAAAGATTAAATAATATTGTAAGTACCGTTGCTGGACTCGTTTGACCGCTACTTGTAAAAAACCCGTCCAGTTTGACAAGTAGGGTAGCTCGTATGACCAGTGGGGTCGCAACTGTTAGGGTATCAGCCCTTTGTACGTCCCATTCAACACAGATACATACTTACTCCTTCCCAAACCCTTCCGCTTTTTACAAAAATGTTGGTCCTCATTCACAGGTATATTTCTGTTATAATAGGATCCCATCGTCAGATCTGTAGAACGATCCCTGATACGATCTAATTCCGTTAAAGCGGTCGAGTTTTCATTACGTCATAGACTCGTAAAGCCCATAATAAACTCAAACAAACTACTTTGGCTAATTTATATAATTACATTATATACCCAATATGTTCATTATTTTAGTTTTACCTGAAGAAAACTACAAATCTAAGTTAAATTACCATGAACTATAAAGCAGATTCAAATCTAGTGATAAAAACTGAAACTTTCTCTAAAGCCTTACTCTAAACTACTTTCCCGAAGAACAAATTTTAAGCAGGATTTTCTACAAGTGTACGTTCCATATGTATTGTATTTTAAACCACTTATTTTCCATGTTTTGTATTTTACGTAAACGGTTTTTCCATATGTATGGTGCTTTTCAGTAAACTGATTTTCTGTATGTAGTGTATTTTAGGTAAACTGATTTTCCATATATATTGTACTTTTCAGTAAACTGATTTTCTGTATGTAGTGTATTTTAGGTAAACTGATTTTCCATATATATTGTACTTTTCAGTAAACTAATTTTCTGTATGTAGTGTATTTTAGGTAAACTGATTTTCCATATATATTGTACTTTTCAGTAAACTAATTTTCTGTATGTAGTGTATTTTAGGTAAACTGATTTTCCATATATATTGTACTTTTCAGTAAACTAATTTTCTGTATGTAGTGTATTTTAGGTAAACTGATTTTCCATATATATTGTACTTTTCAGTAAACTAATTTTCTGTATGTAGTGTATTTTAGGTAAACTGATTTTCCATATATATTGTACTTTTCAGTAAACAAATTTTCTGTATGTAGTGTATTTTAGGTAAACTGATTTTCCATATATATTGTACTTTCAGTAAACTAATTTTCTGTATGTAGTGTATTTTAGGTAAACTGATTTTCCATATATATTGTACTTTCAGTAAACTAATTTTCTGTATGTAGTGCATTTTAGGTAAACTGATTTTCCATATATATTGTACTTTTCAGTATACTGACGTTCCATATGTATTGTACTTTTAAGTAAACTCATTTTCCATATGTATTGTTATTTTCAGTAAACTGATATTCCATATGTATTTTATTTTTAATTAAATTAATTTTCCACATGTATTGTACTTTCAGTAAACTGATTTTCTACATGTAGTGTATTTCAAGTAAACTGATTTTCCATATATATTGTACTTTTAGGTAAACTGATTTTCCATATGTATTGTGCTTTTCAGTAAACTGATTTTCTACATGTAGTGTATTTCAAGTAAACTGATTTTCCATATATATTGTACTTTTAGGTAAACTGATTTTCCATATGTATTGTGCTTTTCAGTAAACTGATTTTCCATACGTATTTTATTTTTAATTAAACTGATTTTCCATATATATTGTGCTTTTCATTAAACTGATTTTCCATACGTATTTTATTTTTAATTAAACTGATTTTCCATATGTATTGTGCTTTTCAGTAAACTGATTTTCCATACGTATTTTATTTTTAATTAAACTGATTTTCCATATATATTGTGCTTTTCATTAAACTGATTTTCCATATGTATTTTCTTTTCAATTAAACTGATTTTCCATATGTATTGTGTTTTTCAGTAAACTGATTTTTCATAAGTATTGGATTTTTAACTAATCGAATTTCAATATGAAAATGATGTTTTTATTTTAAACTTCCTGTGCTCTAACAAAATGCATTGCATTGAATTTGCGTCCTTATGGTTATGGTGGGAATTACCCGAAATTAAATTTACATGAAATTGAAGAAACAATTACTTTCAAAAAATTTACTTACAGAAAACAAATATTCCGAAAAATAAAGATTATTATAAGAGATTTTACAATGACATACTTCAATGTAGATTTTGTACCAAATGAGCACAATTCATTAGGTGTTTGGTTGAATTATTTTAAATAATAAATATTCGTCTTTTTAAACAACAGTTTATAATTAAAACATTGGCTTTATAACTTGTTTTATAATTTAAGTTCTAATAAAACGGTTGCCTATACATACGTTATCCCCCATAAAGTTGAGAATTTTATTATTTTTTGTTAACCTAATTAATCCACAACTTATAAGGTGTACCAATAACAAAAAAAATTTTATATGATTTTTCGTAAACCAAAAATATACAACAATTTTATACTTTAGCAGTGACTTCTCTTTCAAGTACCTAAAAATATGAGTAAATATTGACTGAACGTTGGATGCTCGCAGATGTCCGCTTTACTGACCCCTATGTACTCGGACATCAAGGGGCAAGACTGATGTATTGATATTTAAATATTAGCTCGCGGCAATGTCCAGTCGTATATTTCGTGACACAAGAGGTCATTGGGTCGATTCTTTCTCGATTGACTATGATAATGGAACCATTTAATTGTAAAGCGAATTAAATAGCATATATTATACAGCATGAGCATTTCCTTTGTTCGAACGGACTTCGTTACATCCAATGTAAAGTTAATTCTATAGTATTTACAAGTCAAAACTCTCCATTTCAACACACACACACACACACACACACACTCACACACACACACACACACACACACACACACACACACACACACACACACACACACACACACATACACACACACACACATACTCTCTCTCTCTCTTTTCACTTTTTCAAAATTCAGAAGCACAGACATTCTGTTTTTTTGTTCTATCCGCGAAATATTTTAGTGTATGAAATTCCAGTATTTACTTTCGGAAGAGAGATAATTAATTATTGTTTAAAACAAGTACAAAACCGTCTACGCATGTGGATTATTCATTGATTATTATTGGCATTATTCATGTCTCCGATCATGTTTATATTTTTTAAGTCTAGTGCATCAATTGTAAGAGATGTAGCTTATATTCTTTTTTTCTAAAATGGTTATTTTTATTTTCTCCATTATGAAGAATGAAAATTGAACAAAATAACAACTGAACCGCCTACAATAGAATACAACTGTATATGTAAAAATACTAAGACTAAAATTAAGTGTTTGTAACGGCTTCTGTCTGAGAAATTGCTTCCCTCTGCAGCACTGAGGGCTTTACTTAGCACGTAGGTATGTCTTTACTCATTTCCCTAATCCGGTTTCATTGTCCCCAATCTCTCTCCGGTGCGTGAAATGTTTCTTCTTCTTGTAGGAGCTGCCAAAGTGGTGTCCAATATTGCGCTCACTATCTCAGTCACAGATACAGACACGAACATTTTGGCCATATTCTTGTTAGATCTATCATAAGCACCACAGATCAAAATTGTTTACTATTGGTTCAAATAAAATGGTTTTTTTTCTAATCTTTGACACAACCTTTTTTTCAAATATATTAGCAAATCCGTTCTAGTATAGATAAATATTTTGAAATTAATCCATTTGATTATATAACATACCTAACTTTAGCCAATTTACCTTTAGCCAACACATCCACGTATGCATTGCAACGCAATATTTCAATGCATATTATTAGAACGTACAGGATATATCCTCCTATACTAACCGAATACAGTTGGGCTTTGTTTCAATAGAAGTTGAAATAGGCCTAAAAACAGTTAACCTGTGTTCAGATGACCTCATACAGCCGTGCATAAGTGCAGCGTCATCGCCCGAGCATCGGCGCTTAATTTCATTCACTAATTAGAAATGGCGTCGCCTCAATGCAGCGTGTTTGCTACATACGGTAATCAGTATGTAGAGGTGAAACGCAGTAATACTTCTGTGCTGCACAAGTAAAAGTTTTTTTACCTTTCAGAATACATTTTAAGAAACAGTTACATAGTTTTAAAACAAAAGTACAACATATTAAATTTGTTTATATTATGCTTTAAACAATGAAGACGTAACAAGTTTATCATGAAGTGTAGTTTCTATGAAGATGCCATTGTCAGTTTGAACACGTTACGATTATTGGTCGTTGTTAGGGTTAGTTCTTCGTATGTAGAAATAGACAGGCTATATTTACATTGCCACATACATAATACACTCATTTAGTGCATAAAAGCTGGATATCTAGTGACTTTAGATTTCAGTACGAGTTTGATCTTATATCGATTGAGATTTTAATAACAAACTTTGACAATATCTAATAATATTAGAAAAGCTTTTTTAAGGTGCAATATTAAATAGATAACATTTTATGTATAGGAAAAACAACCAGATCATTTAAAATAAGATTTTCAGAACATTACAGAACGTTCACAACTAAAAATAAAAAGCATCAAATGTAGCAGAACACCTAATATCACATAAACATAAAATAAGAAAACAAATAAAAAAATACACAAAACTCAAAAATTAATCATTTATTGACTCATACGCGTTTCAATGACAAAGTCATCATCATCAGTGAGTGTTACTGCTACAAACTCTAACTTCTTACAACTAAAGTAATTGAAACGCTAAGGTTAACTTCAACTTTGTCATTGAAACGCGATGACTTCGTATGAGTCAATAAATGATTAATTTGTGGGTTTTGTGTATGGTTTTATTTGTTTTAACATAACCTCACAAGCTAAGCTCAAAGAATAGTTGTATGAAATAACAAATTACGAAAATAGCCTAACCATACTTGAAATAAAAGACAAGAACTATGATAATGATAAATGAGAACTAAACTCACTAGAAACATACCACATCTATAGGAACATACACAACAACCTAATTAACCAACAGGCAGCATATGCAGATGACGTACTCTTCAAAAGCATCGTGCACGGAGTACAAGGAGAAACATATATGACGTCAATAAATACCAACATCACGGACCTAACAAAGACTTCAGAAAAAATTAAGAAATATAATTCAATCAATCGACAACGATCAAGTGACCGAAAGGTGCCTCATCACACAAGGTAAACATTAATTGCACTTATTTGTGGAATAATTGTTTGCAGTTAACAATAAAGCTTTATAAAGTCAGTGCAACAGAAAAATAATGGAAATGTGAAATATCACAATATATATAAACCCTCGTACATATTTTAGAATGATTTCATTCTAACAGGCGATTTCAGTTTCATTTTAAACTGAAATCATGACGAATTATTTCACCAACTGAAACAAAGCTTTTCCAGACACATGCTTCTATGTACCTCTAACATTATTTTCACGTGAGAAAAAATCCTGAATGTTTTTTTTCCCTGGAATACCATTCAAACATACACACACACACACACACACACACACACACACACACACACACACACACACACACACACACACACACACACACACACACACACACACACACACACACACACACACACACACACACACACACACACACACACACACACATACACACACACACACACACACACACACACACACACACACACACACACACACACATACACACACACACACACACACACACACACACACATACACACACACACACACACACACAAACACAAACACAACACACACACACACACACACACACACACACACACACATAAACATAATTGAGTTGTATATACTGAAAATTATATAAATATATAAATTGAAAGTTATATATCTAGTAAAACTATTATGTTTCAAATTTAGAAATTGAAAACAGCGTTACTTATTTTGCAGGAAAGTGAAACTTTGTTAACGAAACGGGAGCTGAATAAATTACGGAGTAAATTTACTTATTCTGTGGAAGTTATTAATAAATAATAATATATATTTGGTACAAATATATAAACCTTTGCAAGCTTTTCATCATGGTATCATTATGTTAAATATAAAATACATACATTTTATAAAATCACAATCGTTAAATCGTTTTGTTTTATGCCTAGAAATAATTTAAAATGTCTTTAACCCATAATCTTAACCAATAATCTTAATGTCAACCCAAACCCATAAAGCATTGTTTGCATTTTTCTGCAGCGCCGTTTCATAGATGAAAGGAAGTAGAATTTTATGGTTGTTTCTTGTGCCGTTTTAATTACAGACGTACAGCCAAGGAAAGGAAAGCAGCTGGTTTTGTTATCGCTTCTCTCAACCAATTAAACTTCATAATTCACGCTTAGGCCAACACGCACTCTGCTGATAAAAAACGCAGGGCATTGCGTTGAAAGGCGCTGTAATCTAGCGCAGTCATGGAACGCAGTAAAAACTCTTGATTCGCTTTGCTTGTTTTAAACTAAGTTCTCCAGGCTGTTTCATTTCATGCTTGAATATTTCTAACGATAATTATTTAGATCGTTTATGAAGAATTATCAAAGTACCTATTTTACAAATGTATATGAGTGTAAATATACTGAAATTGAAATTATAGTGTTATATTAGGTTTTGATTTTCGTCGTTAAATTATCAATTTCTCTTTCAATCAATCTATATTTTTCTACCTATCTCTCTACACCTCTTTTTCTCTCGGATTTTCCAATACAATATTCCCATGGCTGAAGGAAGTACATGTGTATCTGTGTGAATCAGAATGTGATTAATTGTAAATATGGGTATGTTTTAATCTGTGTGTATGTGTTTGAGTGTATGTGAGTATATATATATGTGTGTGGGGGGGGGGGGAGTGCATGTGCGCGCGACCTTGTGTTTGCGTGCTTCTTCCATTCTGTCGTTTATTACTCATTATATTTTTTTATTGTTTCCATTCATTTTTAGTGTTTTTAGTGTTTGGTTGATTTGATTCTCGTAAACTCTTATCCTCTTAGGAGTTTACAAGTTTGAAAAATATCTCTGTTGCTTTGAAAAGCACATTCTATCTTTTGAAATGTTTGTTTAGCTTTTTCCAGGTTTAAACCTTTTCATAAATTTCGTGGTTTGATATTAGGCTATATGGTTTCCTAGACACAGTATCCTTTTTCGGTGGTTTTTGCTTCTATGAGTAAAGTTTTAGAAGGTTTTGTAATCTTGACAGGTTTGATGAATGTACGTCATAATTATCGGTTACTGTTGATGACTAGTATTTCCAATATGGCGATCATACCGTTTATAGTCAAATTTTTCTGTTTATAAATATTCTTAAAATGAAATTCTTGATAAGTTTTACTTGCCTTCATTCATGGTGTCTCCCTTTTTAAGTTTAGGATTTTCTGAAAATATTTCAATCATGATATTGTTTTGAAAAATAGCTCGACAAAGTTAAACACAAATTATTAAAAAATAAAAATTAGGGATATATCTAACATTACTCCATTTTAGAGCAGTAGTAGGATATTAGACCTTTTAAATGGGTCTCGGTAGGTAGAAGATCTTAAGAATTACTTTTACATACTTTGGCAGTTACTACACAAGTAAATGTGTCTACATGAGGAGCTTTGAAATTGTCATATTAAGGAGAACTTTGGAATGTTACCTCGGATATCACCGACAGGACATTACAACGGCTAAAACGGCGACTGCCTATGGCGGCTTTACAAGTTATGGCGCTAGGTAAAGGAGTAACATGGCCAAGGAAATGGACACAGAAGTACATTTCATGGATATGTAAATGGAGGAGTGAGATTGATATTAACGGCCACTTGGTTGCACCTTTGCATGCGCAATAAACCTAGAATCAAGTTTATGTTTAATCAGGATCAATTAATTTAATAAACGAATATTATGAAAATTTTCAGAAAAATATTGACGTTTTGTGTACAGTCTCCGTCAAGACATAGTTAGATAATAATTATCTATAGATAGCTTTATATTATTTATTTAACCATCTTGAATAGTTAAAATAATATTGCTAAGTACCTTATGGATAGAAAGGATCATAACGTCGGTAGAAAAAGGACCTGTAGACCTGAGAGATTTATTAGCTTTCACAAGCTAAAGGGACTATGTACATGTAGTACTGCAAAATGCATTTTAATCGGAATTAGAGTGTACTTGTCGAAACAAGTATACCATGTATATATGTAGTGCAGCAGCATTGTTAGAAGAGATACTGTTATATATCTGAAAACTTAAGAAGTAATTTAGATTTTAGTAAGGTGTAGTATACGCGATACCCTTTTCATTATGAGAGGCAGAAAAAATACTATATCCATTTAACTATGTTAGTCAACCAGCTCTATGACCAGTCCGAAGGTCAAGGCAATATCAGACAGCTGTTAATGATGACACTACATGGTCCGTACTTCCTCAGTATTACTCAAGATTTTAATATTTGTGACTAATTCTCAGCGTACCCCCCCTGATAGTTTTCACTCACTGATAGAGTACCGTAATTGTAATTTCCATTTCATTGCAAATATAATATTTCATATTTTTAGAAACCTATTTATTATTAATTTTTTTTACACTAAAGCTACACCACTAACTAGATGAATAATATTTTGAACATTTTTATTTTTTAAAAGGGGGGTTTTACAAGCATCTACATGTTTTTAAAATATCTGAATTTTTTATTGATTTAATTTCAGTAAATAAATAAACCTTTCTAACATACCTTTTCCCCTTTCCTGGGTATATTTTTTCTCAACTTACTAGCTTCTCTTATGCAGTTTTATAACGCCTCCGAAAGGGGGTGCTCTACAGGTTAATATTCATTGCATTACAAAGTATTTTTGTGTCTAGGAATTTTTAGAATAAAAAATAATTAGAACTATAGAAGTGTTTTTGGTTTTTTTAGTTATCTCAGATCTCAATTTATCTCGTATTTGTCTGTTGAATTTAGACAAACATGTTTTCATTTTTGGTTTAAAATATATACACGAAATGAAACTAACATACTCGGCTGTGTACATGAGAGACATACTCGGCTGTGTACATGAGAAACATACTCGGCTGTGTACATGAGAGCCATACTCGGCTGTGTACATGAGAAACATACTCGGCTGTGTACATGAGAGCCATACTTGGTTGTGCACATGAGAGACATACTCGACTGTGTACATGACAGACATACTTCGCTGTGTATATGAGAAACATACTTGACTGTGTACATGAGAATCATACTCAACTGTGTACATGAGAGACATACTCGACTGTGTACATGAGAGACATAATCGGTTGTGCTCATGAGAGACATACTCGGCTGTGTAAATGAGAGACATACTCGGCTGTGTACATGAGAGACACACTTGGATGTATACATGAGAGACATACTCGACTGTGCACATGAGAGTCATACTCGGCTGTATACATGGGAGACATACTCGGCAGTGTACATGAGAGACATACTCGGCTGTATACTTGGGAGACATACTCGGCTGTGTACATGAGAGACATACTCGGCCGTATACGTGGGAGACAAACTCGGCTGTGTACATGAGAGACATACTCGGCTGTGTACATGAGAGACATACTCGGCTGTGTACATGAGAGACACACTTGGATGTGTACCTGGGAGACATACTCGGCTGTGTACATGAGAGACATACGTAGATATAATAGTGCTTAGTATATTCAAAAACATACATAATTGAGATTGATTACAAGTAACTTTACTCACGTAAACAAATTGTTAAAACTTTATTTTCAAAACAGAATGTTTTTAGTCTAACAGTATCATGAATCAAGAAGTCACCTATATTTTATAGAATTCGTGTTGAAGATCCACATAGATTTACATAGATCATCAGATTACATTTAAAGCCTTCATTTTAGCATCTGTCAGTATTCACTTAAACCCAGCACGCGCACTCTTCCGAAACCACGCTCTACTGTTGCACTCAAGGGTGAAGGAAGAAAGTAGCGACGACGCCCCCTCATAAAATGGCCTCCACCATTCTGGAAAAACCAGATACAAATCTATGTGCAAATCACAAAGGCTGTATACGAGTTCCTAACACGCGTTGTGCTACCATTATTCATTTCCACTTCCTACCGGGGTCTCCTTTTACGAGCCGTGCTGCCATTTTCCTTTTCTTAATGCGCCCAAATTATGCATAACGCTACCGTTCCACTGAACGTTGCTTTTTATTACGGTTTGTCTGTTTTTAACGATCCCTTAGTGTCTGCTTCTTACCGGCTTCCGCGGCAATTTCTATGTTAATTCGGGCGTTTGCACTCTCTACATATCAGCGGATGTTGCGAAATATTCAATCCAAGAGTATCGTAGCTTTATCGCGCCCTAAGGATCGCAACACGTATTTCTCCGGCTTTAAAGGGACAGCAGCTTCCTTATCGGACGGTTGGGACTTATATTTTTCTTAACAGTCAATTCTTGTTAAATTTTATCTCATTTTATCTCCTTTGTATTTTACAGACACTGTTTCACAGCTGCTATTAACTGCACTAACATGTATATTTAGTGTTAGCAGATACTAACTAGTAGTGCCTTTACAATTGATTCAGTTTTATAGAATTTGTGGGAACCAAACTGTAACTGTAATCTGTGACTTTAGGGTAATTTATTCTGGATAGACTTATGAAATTACTTCTATTAGTTTACTCTATCCGTATATATATATATATATATATATATATATCGTTTTAATTTTAAATCGGTAATAAAATACACTTTATTATACTTAAATGTGGTTGACACATGATGTTCATACAGCTTTTTCATATAATATTTCATTAATTAAATTTATGAACAAATTTATTTTTATAAGGTAGAAAAGCTTTTACATTTTTATTTTTTTATTACTAAAACTCGGAGGGACCTTATCGGTGTAGAGCACTTAGCTGCAGCCTTTGTACTCTCTTCCCATCCCTACCACAGGACTAGCTTAGTGGATACCTACCTCTTTGCAGAAATCAAGTACCCACCTGATGCTAGATCTTCTGATATCCTCTGGTGTACATACCTGCCAGCCAAACCACTTTCTCCTTGCAGCTCCCAAAGCAGGACACTCATAGAGTACGTGGATTGGGCTTTCCTCTTGGTCCTCGTCGCATCTCTTGCATACAGGGGACCTAGATTTTCCAATTTTGTATTGGAGCCCCCTCAGATTCCCATGGCCTGTAACCAGCTCTACAGTAGCTCTGAGTTGATGTCTACTTAAGGAGAGTAGTTCTGTGCCCCACAAATCTCCTGAGTAACCCCACAGTACCTTGGATTTGTTACACCCCAAGGTCACATTCCATTCTTCCCTGCACAACCTGTCTATATGTGCCGCGATCCTCTTGCGCCCCTCCTGAGGCGGCATGCCCACTGCCCTCAGCAACGGTCCTTGGATTATACACCCTTGTATTGCTAAGGCGTCAGCTCTCTCATTCCCTATCCAGCCAGAATGTCCTGGAATCCAGGTTAGGTTGAGTGAATTATACTTACTCAGCTCTGCTAGAGAAGCCATAGTCTCAGCCACAAACCTAGAGCTGGTATTAGCCTTACCTAAAGCCTTCAGAGCTGCCTGACTGTCCGAGCAAATCCAGATGGTCTTGCCCCTCCTGCCAGACCCTATTATTTCCTCAGCACATAGTTTGATCGCGAGCACGACGTGGAAATTGCAGTCCTGATGTAGGCCTCAGTATTTTCCAGTTCGTTTGATGTACCATATTTACCACGAAAGTCAGACATCCGCCTCCTCACCGAGGATTTAAAACCTTCCCAGTTTGCCCTTCTCGGGTTCCTAAGCCACACCACATGGGGGACAACTCCCCTCATCGTAGTAGTGATGATCCGGTGATCAGACATGGAGGGCTCATCCAAACCTGCCAGTCATGCACCCACCTTACCATTTGTCTATTACAGAAGGTGATATCTAGAACCTCCATTCTGTTTGAAGTGACAAATGTTGGCTCGGCACCTGTGTTTAAAACCACAAGGTTTTCTTCAATCAAGAAGGCTAGCAGCTCCTCACCTCGCTCATTTGTGTCTGTGCTGCCCCACACCTCATTATGAGCATTGGCATCACAGCCCACTAAGATTCCTATATTCCTCTCCCTGCAGTACCGAACTAACTTACGTAATTCTGCAGGGGGCGATTCTCTATTGTGGGCGCAGTAAGTGGAGGCCACGATGAACTCCCTGCTCCCACTTACCTCGCTCTTGCCTCGAATTCTAACCACCGCAAGGTCTTTAGTTGAGAATTCTTGATTGAGAATTCTGCGTGGCTTCTAGTAATCTGACTATCGCACATGCTCTGTGACCCTCATGTTCCCCACTTGCGTAGGTGCGCCCAGCTGCAGTCAGACCCCTTATACGGTTCCTGACCAGCCACGGTTCTTGCACCAGCGCAAGCGCTGGTAATGTGTGCCTCACATTTAAGCACCTGGTTAGGACCACCGAGGCGCTTTTACTGTGGTGCAAGTTGATTTGCAGGATCATTGCTCGAGGGTCAGCCATATACAACCGACCCCTACACCTTCTCCTGATTCTCTCTCTCGCCCTTCTCTTCCGGGTCCTTAGAGTTCCACTTAAAAGTGACCTCTGCATTCCCCAGGAAGGCTTTCCCATCTCTTGCCTTTAATAGTCTGACCGATGCCTCATCCAATCCTAGGCAGAGGAGGCTTGCAGGTCCCCGCTCAATGCACTGTAGGATCTTCCACTTCGAAGTGTCAATTTCTGGGTTTAGCATCCCCATGATTTTGACCAACTGAGGGCCTCCCTTTTTGATGATGGTACGAGCACCGTCACTTTCACCCTTTTGATCAGTTTATCAGGCAGGACCAGCCTTGCCTGAGTCCCGTCCTCGAGCTTAACTGACGGTACCACTTCTCTCAGCCGTTTTGCCGATTCCTCCTCAGCACAAATAAATGCTGCGACTCCATCCCTTAGGTGAGTGTCTCTGAACCGCGGAACAAAACCTCCACTAGGAGTGTCCAGAATCCGGTCCATGACGGTGCCCTTAAGGTGGTCGAACGCCGCCATCTCCATCCTCACGCCTACACTATCCCCAAAGGTCACAAGAACCCTCGGTAGGTTGGCGGAGATCGACGAGAAAGACGGCCCTCCCGACCCAGCAGGCCTAGACCTCTTGACCTCCGACTCTGGAGTAGGATTAGAAGTACTCCTTTCCTTCCTTTTCCTCTCTCTCTCTCTCTTGTCATACTAAGGTCCTACCTGATCCACTGGCTTCCGGGACGACAGTGCGGGTTCTAGCCCCTGCCTCCGTCAAACCCTTCCGCTGCCCGGACCGGTGTTTCCTCAAAGGGGGTTTCGGTGGTTCTCTGCCCTCCGCTTCCGCCTTCTTTGCTTCCTCATGGTGGTAAGCAAGCACACTTGCTTTCCTCCTTTGTGCCCCACTCATTCTTCCTGTTGCCTTCGCAACTGGATTTCCATCTGTCTCTACGTGGGCCGAAGCCACCTCCATAGGAACAGATTTGTCGGTAGGTTCTAAGCCCTGACCAGTTAAATTTATTTTTTTATCTCTGCCATGTGTGTTCCCGCGAGCAGCTAGGGAAATAAAGGTCCGCCGCCGCAGAGACCCGCTTACGGCGGTAAGGCGACTTAAGTACTCAGGGGTGGCGCCAGGTGCCCCTGAGGCTCCGTTAAAGACCCTCCTTACCCTGAGGGCCACGAATCTACATCGGAAAGGATCGCATAACACCTTCAGATCGGGGGTGTAAGTGCCCATCCAGACCACCAACCTGGATGAGGGGTGCTTCTTGGTTGCCGCCCGCAAGGGAAGGGCATGGCGAGAGCCGGGCAGATAACAACCCTTCAAGTGCTAGGACTGGCCCCTTTATTTGAGCCGCCTTCATGCATTTACACAATTGCTTGGACTTCTCGTTTATAGGGAGCCACATACGTACAGCTCCGCTCCACCCGTCCCCCAACCCCGGATTAAGCCTCTCCACCCCGTCAAGGTCATGCAGCCCATAGGAGAGGAAGCTTTTACATAGGTTATGTTATGTATGTATAACATAACATATGCTATCGATATATTGGACACACACACACACACACACACACATAACACACACACACACACACACACACACACACACACACACACACACACACACATAAGAATATTTAAATCGGTATATATAACATATAGACATAGAATATTCGTATTTTATCGGTTGTTAAAACATTCTTCGTCGTCTTTCCTCGCCCATCCTACAGTTCTTCCTGTTCATAAAATCATCCTGCTCCAGGGCTTTACCTTCCATCTCGTTGGTATTTCTGTCTATTCACCTCCTTCTAGAACGCCCTCGTTTTCGCTTTTCCTGTGGTATCCATTCCACTATCTGCTCTGGCAGGCTCTCCTTACTCATTCTCCAGTTTTCCCAGACCATAAACTCATCCTGCTCCAGGGCCTTACCTTCCATCTCGTTGGTATTTTTTTATCCACCTCCTTCTGAGACGACCTCGTTTTCGCTTTCCCTGTGGTTTCCATTCCAATATCAGCTCTGGCAGGCTCTTCTTACTTATTCTCCAACTTTCCCCTCCCATCCACTGATCCTGCTCCAGGACTTTACCTTCCATCTCATTGTTACTTCTTTCTATACAAATCCTTCTAGGACGACCACGCATTCGCTTTCCCTGTGATCTCCATTAGAATATCTGCTCTGGCAGACTCTCTGTACTCTTTCTCCAGTTTTCCCCGCCCATCCACTCATCCTGCTCCAGGGCTTTACCTTCCATCTCGTTGTTATTACTTTCTAACTACCTCCTTCTAGGACGACTTCGTTTTCGCTTTCTCTTTGGTTTCCATTCCAATATCTCCTCTCGCAGGCTCCCCTTACTCTATCCCCAGTTTTCCCTGCCCATCCACTCATCCTCCTCCAACGCTTTACCTTCCATCTCGTTGTTTCTTTCTAACCACCTACTTCTAGGACGACCTCGTTTTCGCTTTCCCTTTGGTTTCCATTCCAATATCTGCTCTGGCAGGCTCTTCTTACTCATTCTCCAGTTTTTCCTACCCATCTACTCATCCTGCTCCAGGGCCTTACCTTCCATCTCGTTGTTATTACTTTCTATTAGCATCCTTCTGGGATGACCTCATTTCCTCTTTCCCTGTGGTTTCCATTCCAATATATGCTTTGGCAGGATCTCCTTACTCAATCTCCAACTTTCCTCTCCCATCCACTCATCCTGCTTAAGGGCTTTACCTTCCATCTCGTAGTTATTGCTTTCTATCCACTTCTTTCTAGGACGACCTCGTTTTCGCTTTCCCTGTGGATTCCATTCCAATATCTGCTCTGGCAGGGTCTTCTTACTCATTCTCCAGTTTCCCTGCCCATCCTCTCATACTGCTCCAGGGCCTTATCTTCCATCTCGTAGTTATCGCTTTCTATCCACTTCTTTCTAGGACGACCTCGTTTTCGCTTTCCCTGTGGATTCCATTCCAATATCTGCTCTGGCAGGCTCTCCTTACTCATTCTCCAGTTTTCCGTGCCCATTCACTCATCCTCCTCCAGGCCTTTACCTTCCATCTCGTTGTTTCTTTCTAACCACCTTCTTCTAGGACGACCTCGTTTTAGCTTTCCCTGTTGTTTCCATTCCACTATCTGCTCTGGCATACTCTCCTTACTCATTCTCCAGTTTTCCCTGCCCATCCACTCATCCTGATCCAGGGCTTTACCTTCCATCTCGTTGTTATTTCTTTCTATCCACCTCCTTCTGGGACGACCTCGTTTTCGTTTTCCCTGTGGTTTCCATTACAATATCTGCTTTGGAAGGCTCTCCTTACTCATTCTCCAGTTTTCCCACCTTATCCACTCATCCTGCTCCAGGACTCTACCTTCCATCTCGTTGTTTCTTCCTAACCACCTCCTTCTAGGATCACCTCGTTTTCGCATTCCCTGTGGTTTCCATTCCAATATGTGCTCTGGCAGGGTCTTCTTACTCATTCTCCAGTTTTTCCTACCCATCTACCCATCCTGCTCCAGGGCCTTACCTTCCATCTCATTGTTATTACTTTCTATCCGCCTCCTTTTGGGACGACCTCGTTTTCGCTTTCCCTGTTGTTTCCATTCCACTATCTGCTCTGGCAGACTCTCCTTACTCATTCTCCAGTTTTCCCTGACTATAAACTCATTATGCTCCAGGGCTTTAGCTTCCATCTCGTTGCTTTTTTTATTTCTATCCACCACCTTCTAGGACGACCTCGTTTTCGCTTTTTCTTTAGTATCCATTCCAATATCTGCTCTGACAGGGTCTTCTTACTCATTCTCCAGTTTTCCCCGCCCATCCACTCATCCTGCTCCACGGATTTACCTTCCATCACGTTGTTATTTATTTCTATCCACCACCTTCTAGGACGACCTCGTTTTCAATTTTTCTGTAGTATCCATTCCAATATCTGCTCTGGCAGGATCTCCTTACTCATTCTCCGACTTTCCTCTCCCATCCACTCATACTGCTCCAGGGCCTTGCCTTCCATCTCATTGGTATTTCTTTCTATCCACCTCCTTCTGGTACGCCCTCGTTTTCGCTTTCCCTGTGGATTCCATTCCAATATCTGCTCTGGCAGGGTCTTCTTACTCATTCTCCAGTTTCCCTGCCCATCCTCTCATACTGCTCCAGGGCCTTATCTTCCATCTCGTAGTTATTGCTTTCTATCCACTTCTTTCTAGGACGACCTCGTTTTCGCTTTCCCTTTGATTTCCATTCCAATATCTGCTCTGGCAGGCTCTTTTTACTCATTCTCCAGTTTTCCCCTCCCATCCACCCATCCTGCACCAGGGCCATGCCTTCCATCTCGTTGGTATTTCTTTCTATCCACCTCCTTCTAGGACGCCCTCGTTTTCACTTTTCCTGTGGATTCCATTCCAATATCTGCTCTGGCAGGGTCTTCTTACTCATTCTCCAACTTTTTCTGCCCTTCCACTCATCCTGCTCCAGGGCTCTACCTTCCATCTCGTTGTTATTTCTTTCTATCCACTTCCTTCTGGGAGTACCTTTTTTTCCCTTTCCGTGTGGTTACCATTCCAATATATGCTCTGCTAGACATCCTCTGTACACGACCGTACCATTCTAAACTGTTAGGTTTAATATCCTTTGTTATTGTGTGTGTGACAGCCATAATTTCTCTTATTCTCACTGTTTCATGGTTTGATTTTCTTGCAGATCTGAGCCAAAAGTCATCGCATTTAGTAGTTTTTCCTATTGATCTTTGATTTCCCATACTTCGTACAATACAATAGTTTTACAATAATGCTATTGTATATTCTCCTTTTTACTTTAGAGATATCCTTATCCCACAGGTGAGAATGACTATTTGGTATTGTGTATTTCTATCTCTTATTGCTCACCAAGTGCGCCGTCTGTTGTAAGTAAGAGTCTTTGGAACATTTTTTATTTTAGTTATATATTGAAAACGTAACTGTTGTTACCATCTATGCACATATTCTCTGTTTTACTGCAGTTGGTCTCTAATCCCGACTCTGTTCTTCAATTAATTTTTGATCATATACATAAGCTGTTTTTTTGTATTAATTGCAATTATTTATTGAATAGTAACTAGTATAAGCTTGTTTGTTGATTTCAGCGGGAATTACTTGTTTTATTTGACTTCAAATTTTTTAACTTTTGCAAAGTCTTATTACAAATCTATATTAATTTTGTCCAAACCTCATCCCCTGCTAAACAATAACAATAAATTGAATAAATTTCCCATACGAGAAGTAAATGAAATGTTTTGATTGTCATGTCGCCGGCAGACCATTAATCCGAAACAATGCCTCGGCGTGCTATTGTAAGATGGCAGCTTCTTTGCATTGTAGATTTGCCCCGTTGCTCAGCAATCTATCACGGCCTCAGCTTTATCAATCTTATCAGCTTCCTTTTTGGGAACACGTTTTGTACCCCCTTCCCCTCCTTGTCTCCATTGTTGACTATTTTCATTGTTTACTACGTCATTAATTTTCGCCATAACGAAGACGTTTTACTTTATTGCGTAAATGCAGTCGGACGGAAAGAAAACAAGTGTTTACTCGAGAAAAATATGCAATACAAACAAGTCATCTCAAGTCAATTCCTACTTAGGTCAACCAAGAAACGCTTTTAAAGTTTATTTTTATGAAATAAATAAAATCATTATAAGTAAAGTAATGTGTTAGAAAAACTGTTCAACCATATAACCTATAACAAAAAATCAGCTGTTTTATGAATTCTTGTTACAACTTCTTTTATGCCTAATGAGACGAAATAACTATATTACATACCTTGGCACTTTTGTGAAAAGTGTCTCGCATAAAAAACAAACTAATTAAATAAAATTTGGAAAAACTATAATAATATCAATTGCCATCCAACACAAGTTATAAAAAATGTGTTTGAACTTGCGTGGATAAACAGAAAGTATTTTATTAACGACTTAATATTTCAGTAAGATATATATATATATATATATATATATATATATATATATATAATCAATTAATAAAAAGAAATGAAAATGGTTATTTTAAAAATATATAAACATTTTTTTATTTTCTGTTATGTACGAACTGCTCAAAATATCTCGTTTGCAATAAATTGTAAGAAACATTGTAAGCACCGTAGACAAATTTGACATTTTAAATCAATTTGTTCTATATTTTATAAAAAATAAGATAGAAATATTTAATTGTTGACAAATAAACTAAAAGTAATTAATAATATTAGTTTTTAAAACATATGAAAAATTGTCCTAAGAATTTTCGAAGATTAAAGTAGACCAAGAATTTACGTATATTACAATTATATAAATATATTTTTTCTCTGCCTTTTGCTTTTCTTCTATGCCTCTCTCTCTCTCTCTCTCTCTCTCTCTCTCTCTCTTTCTCTTTCTCTCTCTCTCTCTCTCTCTCTCTATC
>JBAIZL010000038.1:1230000-1265000 GCA_036971475.1 Prosapia bicincta | reverse complement strand
TACATTTACGTATATAGGAAAGACCCAGGTGCTACATTTATTTAGCAAATATTCCATAGGAAATCTAGTGCGCCTCGAACATTTTCTTTCCCACACCTCACCAAGTTGCACAACTGATATATTTCTCTTCTTTCTCAAAGTATTTATTTCCCGTATTCCTACACGAAGTCGATCCTAGACACTTGAGGAGTGATCTTCCCCCTTTCAAATCAAAGTTGTTCATGTTCTCAGTGTACTCTTACCCATAATCCTCCAGCACAGCCACACACCTAACCAGCAATAATAACACCCCTTAGATTAAAAAAAAAACATTCGCAGCTATCCATACTAAATATACCTATATACCACAAAGCAATGCAATTCCCGAAACACTAATGTAAGGCGAAAGTTATTGAGAGCGGATGTATCTGAAGTTTGTCCGGAGTGAGTTGCATTACAGGAAAAATAGATAACAATATGTAATGATCAAATGTGGGATTCTAATGTACGGAGGAATATATTAGGAATAAAGAAACGGGTCAGCCAGAAGTGGAAAAGAAAAGTTTAGCTACGACTGCTTGGGGGGCCTCAAAGACCTAATGCGTTAGAATAAGTCAGGCTAAGTCACCTTGTGTACACCTCAAGGCAAACGTTGGATATATCACCATTAAGGAATTAGAAAGTTGTTAAAAGATGCATTTCATAAATATCATACATTGTTCTAAGTCCTTTTATATAAATTGCAATTACACTTTCATACTAAAACTGTATTTAATGTCAGTTAATAACTATGTAAGGTGTTTAAGGTTAATGACAGATCACAGATCAATTCATGCTACCACAAATACATTCTACGTTTCGATTTTCTATACGAAAATGCTTTTCAGGAGCTAAAGTTTTATCAATTTATTAATAAACCATGATTAACATTTTTACACCATAAACAATACTTTTAACAAGATTAAAATGAAAACTTTCATCATTCTAAATAAATATTAACGTTTTCAAGCGTTATTTCAATACTAATCCAAAATAGATCACAATCAGTGATACATTGACTATTAACCATTGATTATATTAGCCAATAAGTAAATTATGGCTTGATATTAAATTAGTAAACCTTTAGCTCTTGCCTAGGATTTTCGGATAGAGAATCGAAACGTATTGTGGATGTGTATTGGCATGATTTGGTCTGTGATCTCTCATTAAGCTTAAACACTTTCAATCTATTAAAACATATACAATTATATATATTTATTATGTGAAAATTTATAAGTAGTTTTTACGTGTTAGTGAACGTAATAAAACAATAAATGTATAATTTATAATTACGCAAATTGAGTATAGTAATAATTTAATTAGGGCAGTAATTATTCTGTGCACGTCATTGTGTTTATTTGTCCCTAAATACGTCAACTGTCCCTTCCCGTACCGCCCTATATGTCAACAATCCTTCGTATCCAAAACTACGATCAATCTGTCTGACCGTGACGTCACCTAAAGCAAGCCGTGCATTGTAATGTCCTATGTTTAGGATAGCTTAATGTTGACCAGGTATATACTTTTTCAAGTGAATTTTTATTCTATCTTTCTTATAGTAGAATGTTATTTATTCTGTTTATTGTAACTGAAAGCATCAACTACAATAGTCTTGTGGATTAGGTCATTGTACTTGTATATATATATATATATATATATATATATATATATATATATATATATAATAAATTAAAAATATTTCAAAAACAAGAATAATTTTAATGAATATATTTATTCAAAGCTTTTCGCCGATAAAGTAGTACCAGATCTTCAGGAAAATAATTATCTAATAAAATATTTTAACAAAATTAAATCATATGTGCTACCTTTTTTTTCCGGAAACTCGTGTCCATTATTAATACAATGAGCAGCTAAATTTGATTTGTATATATGTGTTTTGATATAAGCGTTTAAATGTTCTTTGTATCTTTCTTTTAATTTCTTTTTTGTTTGTCCTACATATAATTTATTACAAGTTTGACATTTTATATTATATACTCCATTTCTTTCGTGCATATTATTTTGATTTTTGTTATTGTTTATTAAATTTTTAATTTTATTATCAGTTTTATATGCAATTTGTAAATTTGTTTCTCTTACGGTATGTTCATTAAAAGTATTCTTATTTTTGAAATATTTTTAATTTATTAACTATATTACAAGAAAACATATCACCATATTTAATATATTAATATATATATATATATATATATATATATATATATATATATATATATATATATATTTGGGATGGGACGATTCCGATTCTCGACTCCAGGAGTCGTTGATTGTAATGACAACAAAAAAGATCGAAAGAAGTTCTGGTTAGCTCGTTTGTCACTTTTATCTGAGATGTTTATCATAATTTCAGAAAATTTCTCTCCATATATCCCAGCTGTTCGTTTTGTTAAGCCTATTGAAATTAAATGGAACTTTCAAAAGACCAAGATGACCAAGATGTTAACTAAATTATTACTGTAGAGAATATTATGTAGGCCTATATAACTTAAAATAATCGAGAATCGACTCAAGAATCGATAATCAGAAGAAACACTTTAGAATCGAAATCTGAATCAAATATTTTCTAGAACTTTGCCCATATCTAATATATATATATATATATATATATATATATATATATATATATATATATATATGTATATATATATAATTAACAAGGCTATATATATTGCTTTTCTGCTTTACTGTAAGGTTCAGGGAAAGCGTTACTACTGCACTTGAATGGAATAATATTAACTATTTAAAAGATAAAAAGAAATGGTAATTGATGGTTCCAAATAATGATGAATGGTTAATGATTTGTCACTATTTATTCAAATGAAATTATTTTGTTATTAGCCTTTGGGCGATCGGCTAGAAGGCAACAACTATCAAAAGCTAAGAAAGATTGGAGATATAAAGGGGCATACAGTCTGGTACAGCCTGGTATCACGTGTGGGGGATCGAGAGGGCCACCTCCATCGGCGACATAGAAAGATGTCTTATGTTAACAACATTAAAAGGAAGATGGAGTTATTAGAACTAGGAACAGTATTTGGCGATCCTCTGGTATTGGTATAGCTATCCGACTTCAAAGAGCTAATCATGGCCATTTTTAAAACTTTTTTGACTGCTTGATTATTCTGCTAATCGACGCCGTTCATTTTAATACTAATTACAGAATATTTTGTGTGTACTGGTTTCGAACATTTTTTTGTGGTTGCGTTTATCAAATTCCTTCTATTAGTTTACTCTCCTTATATATCTCTTGTTATTAAACAATATAAATCGTTAATAAAATACGTTTTATTCATCCACTCAAGTTCAAATACATATTTTAAACTTGAAGTTGATGACACTAGATGTTATACAGTTTTTTTATTAAATTACATTAATTGTTAGTTTTATATCGGTGAAAAACCTTTCGCAAAAGGGGAAAAGTATACAATATAGTTATTGTGTCGCATTTGGCTTGAAATAAGGGATAACATATTTTCCTATATTTCATAAAACAGCTGATTTTATGTTATAAGTTATGCAGTAGAACAGCTGTTTTAACGCATAGGTTATGTTACTTTATTTGTATTTATATTAACTAGGATAAAGTAACTAAAATAATTTTTTATCTTTGTTGACCTAAATAGGAATTGACTTTAAAATTGTTATGTTTATACTACTTGCTATGAATACTTACTTATATTATTTGTATAATATTGTTAGTGTAACACAATAAGATACTTGCTAAATAATGAGGAAAACATTAACTGTATACCACATTTATTATCTTTGCAGAGCGCTGTTGCCGTGAGGGTTAGTAATGAGTTTATAGCACGAGGTTTATTTGATGGGAACCGTCCGAGCGTGCGACGCGGTTCCTGTCGTATATTTGTCCTGCCTTATGATAAATGTAATATTTTTGTATAATTGGCTGCGCCGTGTAATTAGACGCGCCACACCCACCCAGGACCGGAAGTTGCGCCTCCCTCGCGTCCAATCCACTTCTTTCTTTCGGTTCTGGTTCCGCTGGCTGAGCACGATTCACCGCATTTCTTTGATCCTATCTTTCATTATTTCCTTTGAGCGGATTGTTTTAATAACCAAGCCACTGTATGAACAAGAATGTAATAGCTTACTTTGCTTCTTTGAACACAGTCTGTGTTCCTCTTTAAACAGATTTGTTAATAAAACCGATTATATCATGATTAACAGTGCGAATACAAATATATACAATTCTATACCTTGTGATAAACAAGCTCTCTTGCAATGGTTCTTGTGGTTTTCTTGATCTAAACGGAAACTTATCGACGTTATTTCTATTGCCAAAAGCTGTATTTTTAATATAAATATAGTTACACATATATATATATATATATATATATGATATGAAGGTTTGTCTTTGTTCATTTGTTATTTATTCAATCACCTGTTACCTGCTGGACCGCTTAAGCAAAAAAAAAGTATGAGATGGTTTAGGTAGGGCATAGGCTCTGTTAGTTTTAAAAATGTAAATCCTTGGCATTAGTTATTATTAAAATTTAGGTGACTGAATGCTACTAATATTCTAAGCGAGGATTCAGTTATTTCAAGTAATAGATTTATTATTAATCAATAAGTGGTGATAAACGCGATATGTCGTTGTTGTTCATTTCGTGTCCATGGAAATCTAGACAACATCGATAGCGGCCGCCAGCATAAAGAAAACAGCTCTTAAATGATCATCAAATAGCACCATTCCCAAATTCAAAATATAGGTGTTAGACTGACATCCTGCCGGTAACGTATGGCCTGGTCTTGTATGGGAGAACATATTACCCTTGTATATGCTTCTGCTACCTTGAGTGCCTCTTAAAGCAGGTCTTTGAGGATCTCTTCAAATGGCCCTCTAACAAGGATAGCTATGTCGTCCGCATATCCTACCACCTTGACACAGATTCAACTGAGCGTCCTTAGTAGACCGTCCACGACAAGGTTCCACAGCAGAAGGGGTAACATCCCACCGTATATGGTTTTTGAAGGAACTCATCCAATTTATAATTCCGTCAGAGATCCCTTGATCCTTAGCTGCTCTCTTCATGGCCAGCCTAGAAATACTATTAAAAGCCCCTTCCCCATCAAGAAAAGCCCCAATACATATGTCATTGTTGTTGATCTGACCCTCAATAAAGTTCACAACCGACAACAGCGCAGTCTCCAATGACCTACCAGTTCGGTAGGCGTGTTGGTCCTGATGAAGCGGACACTGTTTCAGACGTCCCTCCTTCAAATAGTGGTCCACCAGCCTTTCCAGTGTCTTTAGCAAGAAAGATGTAAGGCTGATAGGTCTGAAGTCATTTACCTCTGTGTAACCTTTCTTCCTCGGTTTGGGGGTAAAGATAACTTTCGTTTTGAGCCACTGCCCGGGCGTGTAACCCAAGGCAACACAGCCTCTGAGTAATCCTGTCAGTGGCCCTATAATTTCTAACCAGTGGAGTAATATATCTAATCCAGGTGCTTTAAAAGGCTCAAAAGACAGAATCGCCTCTCTCAACTTTTGCGTTGTGATCACCTGCCCAGCAATATTCAAGTCTGCCCTTAGCAAAGTATGGTGGAGGTTTTGAGGATCGTCCCCTACCGGTCTAATATCGGGAAAACTGTTCCTCATCAGCAGACGCAGGGTTTCCTCCGGGGGGTCAGCAAAGCTACCATCAGCCTTCTTGACAAACTTGAACTCTCCCCTCGGTCCATCTTTTAACACCTTAAACAATCTAGCAGTGTCACTCAGTGTGCTAGTCTCTGAGCACCACATTTCCCAAGAAGCACGTTTAACGTCTTTTATGAGGCACTAGCTGCCTTTATATGCCTGCCAGGTCTCTGCCGTATTCTTCTTCCTTGCTCTATTAAAGGACCATCTAGTCTCTTTCCGTCTAGCCTCTAACTTGCTGTTCCACTTAAGCTTACCGCACCCAGTGTTTATCCACGAGAGAGGGCAATTTTCCTCAAACGACATTAAAATTGCAGTCCTCACGTAAGCCTCAGTATTTTCCAGTTCGTTTGATGTACCATACTTATCACGAAAGTCTGACATCCGCCTCCTCATCAAGGATTCAAACCCTTCCCAGTTTGTCTTTCTCGGGTTCATAAGCCACACCACATGGGGAAAAACTCCCCTCATCGTAGCAGTATGATCCGGTGATCTGATATGGAGGGCTCATCTGAAACCTACCAGTCATGCACCTACCTTAACATCTGTCTATTACAGAAGGTAATATCTAGTACCTCCATTCTGTTTGAAGTGACAAAAGTTGGCTCGGCACCTGTGTTTAAAGCCACAAAGTTTTCTTCAATCAAGAAGGCAGGGAGCTCAGGGACATTCATGTCTGTGCTGCCCCACGCCTCATTATGAGCATTATCGTCACAGCCCACTAAGTTTCCTATATTCCTCTCTCTGCAGTACCGTACTAACTTACGTAATTCTGCAGCGGGCGATTCTCTATTGTGGGTGCAGTAAGTGGAGGCCAGGATGAACTTCCTGCTCTCACTTAATTCACTCTTACCTCGAATTCTAACCACCGCAAGGTCCCTGGTTGAGAATTCTGGAATCAGCGGGGCTTCTAGTCCTCTGACTATCACACATGCCCTGTGCCCCTCATGTTCCCCGCTTGCGTAGGTGCGTCCAGCTGTAGTCAGACCCCTTATACGGTTTCTGACCAGCCACGGTTCTTGCACCAGCGCAAGTGCTGGTAATGTGTGCCTCACATTTAAGACCTGGTTAGGACAACCGAGGCGTTTTTACTGTGGTGCAAGTTAATTTGCAGAACCATTGCTTGAGGATCAGCCATAACCAACTGACGCCTACGCCTTCTCCTGATTCTCCCTCTCGCTCTTCTATTCCGGGTCCTTAGAGGTACACCTAAAAGTGACCTCTCCAGTCCCCAGGAAGGCTTTCCCATCTCTTGCCTTTAATAGTCTGGCTGATGCCTCATCCAATCCTAGGCAGAGGAGGCTTGCAGGTCCCCGCTCAATGCACTGTAGGATCATCCACTTCGAAGTGTCAATTTCTGGGTTTTGCATCCCCATGATTTTGACCAACTGAAGGCCTCCCTTTTTGATGATGGTACGAGCACCGTCACTTTCACCCTTTTGATCAGTTCATCAGGCAGGACTAGCCTTGCCTGAGTCCCGTCCTCGAGCTTAACTGACGGTACCACTTCTCTCAGCCATTTTGCGGATTCCTCCTCAGCACAAATAAATGCTGCGACTCCATCCCTTAAGTATGTGTCCCTGAACCGTGGAACAAAACCTCCACTAGGAATGTCCAAAATTCGGTCCATGACGGTGCCCTTAAGGTGGTCGAATGCCTCCGTCTCCATCCTCACGCCTACGCTATTTCAAAAGGTCACTAGTACCCTCGGTATGTTGGAAGAGATCGACGAGAAAGAAGGCCCTCCCGACTCAACAGGCCTAGACCCTTGTCTATTCCTCTTGGCCTCCGACTCTGGATTATAATTAGAAGTACTCCTTTCCTTCCTTTTCCTCTCTTTCTCTTGTCTTAATATGGTCCTACCAGATCCTCTGGCTTCCGGGACGACAGGGCGGGTTATAGCCCCACACTTCCGCTGCCTGGACCGGTGTTTCCTCAAAGGGGGTTTCGGTGGTTCTCTGCGCCCCGCCTCCGCTTTCTTGCTTCCTCATGGTAGGCAAGCCAGAGTGCTTTCCTCCTTTGTGCCTCACTCATTCCTCCTGTTGCCTTCGCAACTGGTTTTCCATCTGTCTCTACGGGGGCCGAAGCCACATCCATTGGGACAGATTTGTCTGTAGGTTCTAAGTCCTGACCAGTTGAATTTATTTTGATTTTATCTGCCATGTGTATTCCCACAAGCAGCTAGGGAAATAAAGGTCCTCCGCCGTGAGCCCCGTTTACGGCGGTAAGGCGACTTAAGTACTCAGGGGTGGCGCCAGGTGCCCCTGAGGCTCCGTTAAAGACCCTCCTTACCCCGAGGGCCACAAATCTACATCGGCACGAATCTCAAAACAGCTTCAGATCGGGGATGTATGTACCCTTCCAGACCGCCAACCTGGATGGGGGAGTGTATCTTGGTTGCCGCCCGCAAGGGAAGGGCAGGGCGAGAGACGGGCAGATAACAACCCTTTAAGTACTAGAACTGACCCCTTTTTTTGAGCCGCATTCTGCACTCACATTTGTGCCTGGACTTCCCGTTTCTAGAGAGCCACATACGTACAGCTCCGCTCCACCAGTCCCCCACGCGCGGATTAAGCCTCTCCATCACGTCAAGGTTATGCAGCCCATAGGAGAGGTTGCCACAATAAGGCTTATATTCCCTTTGTACTGGAGTTTACTTCCATCGGGAAGAAGAGAGAGGATCCCTGCGCGTCCTTTAATGAGGAGTTTATCTGAGGAACCATCAGTGTATGCAGTACCAAGTTACCCTGATAGCTTTTCAATAGTTTCAATGCCATTTTGTATGAGAATATTTGGATTTTTTTTGAGCAAGGCTGTAATAGGTTCAAGCTAATTCTCGTTTCTCTTGGAGGTTTTCTGGGAAATAGGGACTCTTGAAGAAACAGCAGGAAGGACTGTTGCAAATTATTTTTCTTCTGATTTCTCGTTCACGCTAGAGAGTAGAGGATCTCTTGAGTATGGATAAGCATTTCCATTCATTGAATACCCTGGTTGAGAATATGATCCATGTTGTTACTGAATTTTAATGTAGAAAGACTGAGTCTGCTCTCAAGATTAGGCAAGCCACGTTCTGGTTCAGCCTTTTAATTATTGGTTGAAGAAACGGTGACTATAATAACTTTTGTGCTGGATCGAGTCTATTTTCGAGCATGCAGAGCTCGGATTCTAAATCGGGGCGGCGTACTCAAGCACAGGTCTAATGGTGGTGCAATATGTGCTTTTCACAGGAGCAGGTCTTGTTCCCCACGTAGTTCCACATAGTTTTCGGAGAAGGTTTAACTTTTTGTTAGTAGTGTCTTCGACGTGTCTTGAGAAGCGAAGTTCATAATCCAGGGTAACGCAACGGTAAGTAGGAAAATCTATCCTTTTGGTGTGAGAATCGTTGATTTTGTATCAATAATCAAGGTGCTTCTACATTTACTGTCTGTAGACAAGACACAGAAGTTGATAGAACGTTGATAGATAGTTTAAGATCCTTCGTCCATGTAATGTTGTTCAATGTATCGTTTAGGGCCACTTCGGATACTGATAAACCTCTGCGAGTGTGCCAGATTGCAATGTCATTGGCGTAGCCGCTATGACGTACAAATGTTTAAGTGAAAATGTAACAATTTTTACATATGTTTAGGTTAGTTTGCATAACAGCTGTTTTAATGTGTAAGGTATATTACTCGATTTTCTGTAAACTATTGGGCTAAAATGCTATTAAATTTAAAACACGATTTAGATATAAAATTACATAAATATAATAATTTATAAATTAAATCCTGTAGAATATTTCTATTTTTAGTGTGTTGACATATTATTTGAGTGTAACAGATAAATAGTTAGACTAAATAGTTTTGCTGTGAGAAAGATACGAGTCATGTTGTTATTTGTACACTAAAGTCCTAAAGATACTGATGCTATTTATTTAGTAGCTTAGGTGTTGTGTGATTGCATATATATTGGGCGGAGGCTTTAGTTGTTTCCCAGGAACTTAGAGTACATGGTTATAGTTCATGCGTCTCGCACTTTTGTGTTACGGACAAGATAGTAAATGTCCCCGTAGTGACGCTCCCATTTAGAGGCAAATGTCTTGTATAGGGAGAAGGTACGGCACCGATCCAAGGACACTACCCAGAGGCGGTGTCTTTGAAACTTGAGTATTCCATACGTTGCTCAATCACGGACAATTGTCCGCAAGCTAGGTGTTCTGTTTATGACTAACTTCATACAAAAGGTCGCGACGAACTTTGAGCAGCACGGCAGGGTACCAGACACGATAAAATGCCTAAAAGACGTCGACAAAAACGTCACGGCACTACATTCTTTGTATTCAAGGTCTCCGCAATGATTTACACAATTCGGTGAATCTGGCCTATAGTAGCTTCCATATTAAGGCAGCCATATGTAGGACGTTGTTTGCAATCGAGGGTTATCCTGGATTTACAACCATAACTATTTCAGCTACCTTTCTCTCATATTACTAAGAGACGGTTGATAGCTTTTGACTATTTTCGCCCATATCAGAGGAGTGATTTGTAAGCCAATTAATAAGCTTAAAAAAAATATCATATCTTGATTTTCAAACAATCAAAACTGAAAAGAATTTAATAATTAAAAGTATATTTTGTTATGATGGAAGAGGAAAGATTATTAAACGGATCACATTCATTATCTGTGACCTGTTCCGTTATTCCGACTTTTGGGCTATTATAGTAAAATATTATTTAACAGAATATATATTTTTTTAAAAATAAATCGTGTTTTTCAATTAATACTACTAGTTTACACTGCCCTTTATATATATATATATATATATATATATATATATATATATATATATATATATATATATATGTGTGTGTGTGTGTGTGTGTGTGTGTGTGTGTGTGTGTGTGTGTGTGTGTGTGTGTGTGTGTGTGTGTGTGTGTGTGTGTGTGTGTGTGTGTGTGTGTGTGTGTGTGTGTGTGTGTGTGTGTGTGTGTGTGTGTGTGTGTGTGTGTGTGTGTGTGTGTGTGTGTGTGTGTGTGTGTGTGTGTGTGTGTGTGGGTGTGTGGGTGTGTGGGTGTGAGTGTGTGTGAAGGGGGCTAGGTATGCAATATAGGTATTACATCCCATCCCCCTTATATAATAGATAACATGATTTCGTAAAACTGCTCATTTTGTGTACAGTATTAGCATATGTCATGAAACAGCTGTTTTAACGCATTGGTTATGTTACTTTATTTATGATAATTATAATTAATTAACAAAAACTAACTAAAATAAAATTTTTCATTGTTGACCCAAGTAGGAATTTACTTTCTATATTACTAAGGACTTTATTTAAAAAGATTTAATACCGATTTGAAACATCGGGGGATTTATTGTATTGTTTAAGAATATTTAACGCCCTCTGGCATAAATCAAGTTCATCTTTAATCGTGCTTTAGATTCAGATTTAATTTCAAAACCGCGAATACGACGTCTGTGAAGAACGTAAATTGCATTCGTTGAACATGTATCACTGTGTTATAATCCCGGTAATAAACGGCGTGCTTGAGTTCGCTACTTAACAAAGCTCATTGTGATGTTGCGAGAGATGTATAAATGTCGTGGAATATTTAACAAAGAAAATCTATCGGTAGCTACGCTGCGTTTAAGCAGAAATACGATGATTGCAGGCATTTGTACACAAGATAAATAGAAGTAATTAGAAAATGTAAGACTAGTGCAGAATGAAGAGAACTGTCATTTGTCAGGAGCAGCGAGAGGCGGTCTTAGAGGTCCATTTTTCTCGAGATAAAGACGGAGACGAGGAGGCGCTATGATCGGGATTAGACGAGATGGATTGTTACCATTTTATATAGACAGGCAAATAAGGGATGAGGGAAGCTTTTCTTCTTACATCATCAAGTAGAGAAACAGAAAGGCTTTAGGGGGTAAGAAGGAGGAGGAGGAAAAACGGGAACTTGACAGTGAAATATGGGATAGATTTTACGTCCCTCACTGCTTGCATATACCCGTCAAAGTGTTTTAAGGCTTGTCTTTTTGCTCCTGCCTTATCTTTTGTTCCTCTCTCTCTCTCTACTCGTTTATCAAGTAAAAGTGTATGTATGTCAGTACGAGCCTCACCCCTTCCTCTCTAAAACGTTATATTTAATAATTGTCAGGGAAATAATACGAACTAGACAGATATAGAAGGCATTTATAATAAATCGCATTCGTTTATGTCTCATGTCTAAGAAATTAATTAAACACTTTGGATAAAGCTTTTATGTAAGATGTACTTCACAGTTCGTACTTCTTTCTAAAATATAACATTTTTTCAAACTTGTATTGTCACACTTTCCTTATATCTTGTTCAAATTTTTAGTCGTTAATAAAATAGTTTTATTCATCTACTCAAGTTCTAATACATCTTTTCAAACTTGAAGTTCACGATAATTGATGTTAATACAGTTTTTTTTAAATAATCATTTAGTAATTAAGTTTAACGAATTAATTCCAGTTTTTTGGAGAAAACCCTTTCACAAAAGGGGCAAGGTATGCAATATAGTTACTTTCTCCCGTTTTGCTTAAAATAAGTGATAACTGCTGATTTAAAGTGTTTTTAGTTTATACGGTAGAACAACTTTTGAAGGCATTGGTTATGTTAAGTTATTTATAATAACTGTAATTATTCAATAAAAGTAACCAAAATAAAATTTTTCTTTGTTGACCTGAGTAGTAATTAATTTTAAAAAATTATTGTTTATATTATTTATTAATTTAAATATGGTGTGTAGTTGTTTAGAAATAGAATTTATGTAAATATTAAATAGGAATAAATTTTATAATATAATAATTGAAATAAATTACATTCAAATCGAGAAATAAATCGCACTTGATATCGACTAAAGACTTCAATGCAAGTGTTTTTAAAACCTATACTGTATATAAATACGAAGGACCTTGCTACGATTGCTTTACTAAAAGCCTACTTACGTATTTTAAATAAGTTTGTTAACAATTATTAATTGTTACTTACTAATTACTATCATCACTGTTCACGTGCAGTCTTTCTTTAACAGAGTTTTAATCGTCGCCATCACTTTGTTGACGTTTGTCCAACAAAGGTCCTTTAGTGGACATTAATATCCGTTCAGAAATTAGGTAGGAAATTTAATATCTGATGCCATTTCCTTTGAATGTCACCCACTTGCTAAAATTGATTTTGACTTGTTTTATTAGTTTTTTACATTGTTTTTAATGGATTTTGGTAAAATAAACATCTGTTCAAAATACTTTTACTAAGATAACCTAATGGTTACAATTATTCTTTAAAAGTTAAATTTTACGCTTTTACAACATAACATAGTATCTACAGTAAGTAATCTTATTTCTTGTTTAGTAACTAATTACTACTTAGTACTGGCTAGTAACTAATTACTACTTAATAACTTAGTACTGGCTAGTAACTAATTACTACTTAATAACTTAGTACTGGCTAGTAACTAATTACTACTTAATAACGTAGTACTGGCTAGTAACTAATTACTACTTAATAACTTAGTACTGGCTAGTAACTAATTACTACTTAATAACTTAGTACTGGCTAGTAACTAATTACTACTTAATAACTTAGTACTGGCTAGTAACTAATTACTACTTAATAACTTAGTACTGGCTAGTAACTAATTACTACTTAATAACTTAGTACTGGCTAGTAACTAATTACTACTTAATAACTTAGTACTGGCTAGTAACTAATTACTACTTAGTAACTTAGTACTGGCTAGTAACTAATTACTACTTAATAACTTAGTACTGGCTAGTAACTAATTACTACTTAGTAACTTAGTACTGGCTAGTAACTAATTACTACTTAATAACTTAGTACTGGCTAGTAACTAATTACTACTTAGTAACTTAGTACTGGCTAGTAACTAATTACTACTTAATAACTTAGTACTGGCTAGTAACTAATTACTACTTAGTAACTTAGTACTGGCTAGTAACTAATTACTACTTAATAACTTAGTACTGGCTAGTAACTAATTACTACTTAGTAACTTAGTACTGGCTAGTAACTAATTACTACTTAATAACTTAGTACTGGCTAGTAACTAATTACTACTTAGTAACTTAGTACTGGCTAGTAACTAATTACTACTTAATAACTTAGTACTGGCTAGTAACTAATTACTACTTAGTAACTTAGTACTGGCTAGTAACTAATTACTACTTAATAACTTAGTACTGGCTAGTAACTAATTACTACTTAGTATCTTAGTACTGGCTAGTAACTAATTACTACTTAATAACTTAGTACTGGCTAGTAACTAATTACTACTTAGTAACTTAGTACTGGCTAGTAACTAATTACTACTTAATAACTTAGTACTGGCTAGTAACTAATTACTACTTAGTAACTTAGTACTGGCTAGTAACTAATTACTACTTAATAACTTAGTACTGGCTAGTAACTAATTACTACTTAATAACTTAGTACTGGCTAGTAACTAATTACTACTTAATAACTTAATACTGGCTAGTACCTAATTACTACTTAGTAACTTAGTACTGGCTAGTAACTAATTACTACTTAGTAACTTAGTACTGGCTAGTAACTAATTACTACTTAGTAACTTAGTACTGGCTAGTAACTAATTACTACTTAATAACTTAATACTGGCTAGTAACTAATTACTACTTAATAACTTAATACTGGCTAGTAACTAATTACTACTTAGTAACTTAGTACTGGCTAGTAACTAATTACTACTTAATAACTTAATACTGGCTAGTAACTAATTACTACTTAGTAACTTAGTACTGGCTAGTAACTAATTACTACTTAATAACTTAGTACTGGCTAGTAACTAATTACTACTTAGTAACTTAGTACTGGCTAGTAACTAATTACTACTTAATAACTTAGTACTGGCTAGTAACTAATTACTACTTAGTAACTTAGTACTGGCTAGTAACTAATTACTACTTAATAACTTAGTACTGGCTAGTAACTAATTACTACTTAATAACTTAGTACTGGCTAGTAACTAATTACTACTTAATAACTTAATACTGGCTAGTAACTAATTACTACTTAGTAACTTAGTACTGGCTAGTAACTAATTACTACTTAGTAACTTAGTACTGGCTAGTAACTAATTACTACTTAATAACTTAATACTGGCTAGTAACTAATTACTACTTAATAACTTAATACTGGCTAGTAACTAATTACTACTTAGTAACTTAGTACTGGCTAGTAACTAATTACTACTTAATAACTTAATACTGGCTAGTAACTAATTACTACTTAGTAACTTAGTACTGGCTAGTAACTAATTACTACTTAATAACTTAGTACTGGCTAGTAACTAATTACTACCTAGTAACTTAGTACTGGCTAGTAACTAATTACTACTTAATAACTTAATACTGGCTAGTAACTAATTACTACTTAGTAACTTAGTACTGGCTAGTAACTAATTACTACTTAGTAACTTAGTACTGGCTAGTAACTAATTACTACTTAGTAACTTAGTACTGGCTAGTAACTAATTACTACTTAGTAACTTAGTACTGGCTAGTAACTAATTACTACTTAGTAACTTAGTACTGGCTAGTAACTAATTACTACTTAGTAACTTAGTACTGGCTAGTAACTAATTACTACTTAGTAACTTAGTACTGGCTAGTAACTAATTACTACTTAGTAACTTAGTACTGGCTAGTAACTAATTACTACTTAGTAACTTAGTACTGGCTAGTAACTAATTACTACTTAATAACTTAATACTGGCTAGTAACTAATTACTACTTAGTAACTTAGTACTGGCTAGTAACTAATTACTACTTAGTAACTTAGTACTGGCTAGTAACTAACTACTACTTAATAACCTAATACTGGCTAGTAACTAATTACTACTTAGTAACTTAGTACTGGCTAGTAACTAATTACTACTTAATAACTTAATACTGGCTAGTAACTAATTACTACTTAGTAACTTAGTACTGGCTAGTAACTAATTACTACTTAGTAACTTAGTACTGGCTAGTAACTAATTACTACTTAGTAACTTAGTACTGGCTAGTAACTAATTACTACTTAATAACTTAATACTGGCTAGTAACTAATTACTACTTAGTAACTTAGTACTGGCTAGTAACTAATTACTACTTAGTAACTTAGTACTGGCTAGTAACTAATTACTACTTAGTAACTTAGTACTGGCTAGTAACTAATTACTACTTAGTAACTTAGTACTGGCTAGTAACTAGTTACTACTTAATAACTTAGTACTGGCTAGTAACTAATTACTACTTAATAACTTAATACTGGCTAGTAACTAATTACTACTTAGTAACTTAGTACTGGCTTGTAACTAATTACTACTTAGTAACTTAGTACTGGCTAGTAACTAATTACTACTTAGTAACTTAGTACTGGCTAGTAACTAATTACTACTTAGTAACTTAGTACTGGCTAGTAACTAATTACTACTTAGTAACTTAGTACTGGCTAGTAACTAATTACTACTTAGTAACTTAGTACTGGCTAGTAACTAATTACTACTTAATAACTTAATACTGGCTAGTAACTAATTACTACTTAGTAACTTAGTACTGGCTAGTAACTAATTACTACTTAGTAACTTAGTACTGGCTAGTAACTAACTACTACTTAATAACCTAATACTGGCTAGTAACTAATTACTACTTAGTAACTTAGTACTGGCTAGTAACTAATTACTACTTAATAACTTAATACTGGCTAGTAACTAATTACTACTTAGTAACTTAGTACTGGCTAGTAACTAATTACTACTTAGTAACTTAGTACTGGCTAGTAACTAATTACTACTTAGTAACTTAGTACTGGCTAGTAACTAATTACTACTTAATAACTTAATACTGGCTAGTAACTAATTACTACTTAGTAACTTAGTACTGGCTAGTAACTAATTACTACTTAGTAACTTAGTACTGGCTAGTAACTAATTACTACTTAGTAACTTAGTACTGGCTAGTAACTAATTACTACTTAGTAACTTAGTACTGGCTAGTAACTAGTTACTACTTAATAACTTAGTACTGGCTAGTAACTAATTACTACTTAATAACTTAATACTGGCTAGTAACTAATTACTACTTAGTAACTTAGTACTGGCTTGTAACTAATTACTACTTAGTAACTTAGTACTGGCTAGTAACTAATTACTACTTAATAACTTAATACTGGCTAGTAACTAATTACTACTTAGTAACTTAGTACTGGCTAGTAACTAATTACTACTTAGTAACTTAGTACTGGCTAGTAACTAATTACTACTTAATAACTTAGTACTGGCAAGTAACTAATTACTACTTAGTAACTTAGTACTGGCTAGTAACTAATTACTACTTAATAACTTAATACTGGCTAGTAACTAATTACTACTTAGTAACTTAGTACTGGCTAGTAACTAATTACTACTTAATAACTTAGTACTGGCTAGTAACTAATTACTACTTAGTAACTTAGTACTGGCTAGTAACTAATTACTACTTAGTAACTTAGTACTGGCTAGTAACTAATTACTACTTAATAACTTAATACTGGCTAGTAACTAATTACTACTTAGTAACTTAGTACTGGCTAGTAACTAATTACTACTTAGTAACTTAGTACTGGCTAGTAACTAATTACTACTTAGTAACTTAGTACTGGCTAGTAACTAATTACTACTTAGTAACTTAGTACTGGCTAGTAACTAATTACTACTTAGTAACTTAGTACTGGCTAGTTACTAATTAAATAAATAACTTAATACTGGCTAGTAACTAATTACTACTTAGTAACTTAGTACTGGCTAGTAACTAATTACTACTTAGTAACTTAGTACTGGCTAGTAACTAATTACTACTTAGTAACTTAGTACTGGCTAGTAACTAATTACTACTTAATAACTTAGTACTGGCTAGTAACTAATTACTACTTAGTAACTTAGTACTGGCTAGTAACTAATTACTACTTAATAACTTAATACTGGCTAGTAACTAATTACTACTTAGTAACTTAGTACTGGCTAGTAACTAATTACTACTTAGTAACTTAGTACTGGCTAGTAACTAATTACTACTTAATAACTTAATACTGGCTAGTAACTAATTACTACTTAGTAACTTAGTACTGGCTAGTAACTAATTACTACTTAATAACTTAATACTGGCTAGTAACTAATTACTACTTAGTAACTTAGTACTGGCTAGTAACTAATTACTACTTAGTAACTTAGTACTGGCTAGTAACTAGTTACTACTTAATAACTTAGTACTGGCTAGTAACTAATTACTACTTAATAACTTAATACTGGCTAGTAACTAATTACTACTTAGTAACTTAGTACTGGCTTGTAACTAATTACTACTTAGTAACTTAGTACTGGCTAGTAACTAATTACTACTTAATAACTTAATACTGGCTAGTAACTAATTACTACTTTGTAACTTAGTACTGGCTAGTAACTAATTACTACTTAGTAACTTAGTACTGGCTAGTAACTAATTACTACTTAATAACTTAGTACTGGCTAGTAACTAATTACTACTTAGTAACTTAGTACTGGCTAGTAACTAATTACTACTTAATAACTTAATACTGGCTAGTAACTAATTACTACTTAGTAACTTAGTACTGGCTAGTAATTAATTACTACTTAATAACTTAGTACTGGCTAGTAACTAATTACTACTTAGTAACTTAGTACTGGCTAGTAACTAATTACTACTTAGTAACTTAGTACTGGCTAGTAACTAATTACTACTTAATAACTTAATACTGGCTAGTAACTAATTACTACTTAGTAACTTAGTACTGGCTAGTAACTAATTACTACTTAGTAACTTAGTACTGGCTAGTAACTAATTACTACTTAGTAACTTAGTACTGGCTAGTAACTAATTACTACTTAGTAACTTAGTACTGGCTAGTAACTAATTACTAATTAGTAACTTAGTACTGGCTAGTTACTAATTAAATAAATAACTTGACTGTCATTTTTGTTGTGTAAATATATTAAATTTTTAAAAGGAAAGCTAACGGATCAAAGCTTGGCATTTCGAGACCTTAAAACACAGCCTACGTAATCAGATATATTTTGTATATTATATTATTTTAATAATATCATATATTCATTTGCAGGTAATATTGTGAAGTAAATTGATTTGCTTGTTTAAATAATCAGAGTTTATAATACTTTATGAACACTTTTATATTTGTGCTAAATAAATACAAACTCACTAACCACTATATAAAAATCTTTTATTTTACTGCTATTACTTTTCTACAGTTAGAAGAGTTCTATATTGTGTGTAGTGAGTTTTCATTTATTTAGTTAAAATCAGGCCACAGTGCTTAGGAAGTTTATTAACTTTTAAATAGTTCCAAAGTTACAACTATGGTTACTTGAATTCTTCTCTCACTTATTCAATACTAGCATTAACCGTCGCACGTTGCTGCGCCCGAAATCATAATTTTTGCAATAAAAAAAGCAAATCAAACATCTATATATTTATATTCCATTTACTGCAATGCTTGAGGAGAGACAACGTTTTTCTTCATTTCATTAGACGTATAAACATACAGATTTTAGGTGTCCCAACATATAATTGGGCATGGAAAAAGCTCGAATGTTCCAGATTTAATCTAGCAATGGTCAATGATTCACCTTGTACCTTGTTTATGGTTATTGCGAATGCAAGACGCAAAGGGAATTGTAGTCGTTTAAAAACAATAGATAGATATGATGAAATCATCGGTATTCATGGAATTAAGACCATCTCTCCTTTGAACTTTCCACCTCTGATTTCTACCCGGATCAAGTTGTGTGTTAGTTTTTTTGCGCTTATTCTGGTTCCGTTGCACAACTTGGGTTGATTCGAATTTTGCAAGAATATTATCTTCGATCCTACTTCTAATATTAATAAGTGAGATAGGAATAGTTATACATTTTATTTAGCAATTTTAATCAGTTTAAAATAATTAGTATTGTATTTTTATTCTTACATATTGTTTGTAATTTTTTAAAATTAGGTTTTGTAACGCTACTATAGCTATACATTTTAACATTAGACTTATGGAAGTGGTTTAAACGTTCATTAGACATTACATACACACATATATACATACATCGGCTGTTGAACAATCCCAAGCCTGTGGGGCGGAACCCTATGGATGGATCTACACCAAACATAACACGAATCATCCTGGGAATATGTTAAACAAACCCTTTAAATATCACCAACTTCTGTCAGCTTTTTGTGGCGTCCATAAGATACATACATACACACTTACATATATACATCGGTTTTGAACCATCCTAATCATCTGGAACAAAGCCCTGTGGATGGCTATATTACCAAACGTCACACACACACACCATCTTCGGAATAAGTAAAACAATCACACCAAGTTATAATAACTTCTGTTTATGAGGTCGGACGTCCAAAAGACACATACATATATACATCGGTTTTGAACCATCCTAATCAACTCTTATGGGGTTGGACGTCCATAAGACATACACACACACACACACACACACACACACACACACACACACACACACACACACACACACACACACACACACACACACACACACACACACACACACCCACAAACGCACACACACACACACACACACACACACACACACACACACACACACACACACACACACACACACACATATATATATATATATATATATATATATATATATATATATGGTTTTTGAACCATATATGGTTTTTAAACCATCCTAAGCCTCTGAGGCGGTGCCCTGTGGATGACTCTACACCGAACTTCACAGAAATCATTTTGGAAATATGTTAAACAAACCCTACAAATTTCATCAACTTCTGTTCAGCGGGTTAGGCGCTTATAAGAGACATACAAACACATATACATTCATTTTTATAGATATAGAAGATAGGAAACTAATTCCCCGAAGTTAGACATTTAAATTAAATTTATAAAGGTCTTAATTTTTTCTGAGGCGTTTATCATGGTTTAGAAGGCGTTTTATCATATTTATGAGGTTTTTATCAATATTTATCAGGGGTTTTATCATGGTTTAGAATGCGTTTTATCATATCGGTTATAAAATGGTTCAAAGCCTTAAATTATTTACAATTGATAAGTGTTAATGATATTATCTCCAGTTGACTTTACAGTATTAAAAGTTACTTGACAACTTCAGCGATCGTTGCTTCACGATTTCCCCTCATATTTTGCTCGCCTAATTAGAGTTATAAGTGTTCAGGCCTCTCCGGTATCCAGTAAATATAGCCTACAGACCTCTTAGTCCTTTCCTGCGAGGGACGGCTACAAAACGATGAGGCTAACCCAAGTACAATAGAATCTTCCGGTTAAAAATATTAAACATTGCAGCCAGATTCATTGACGGATAGGTTTAAGAGCTGTATAAATGAAGACGTGGGTAAATGCAGTCATTAAGTCTATTATAGAGTGTCATTTGACATCACGAGAACATAACGGAATGTTACTAATGCTTGCCTGTCTTCAGAGTATGAATCTCGTAAGTGATACTTCAATACACTTCACTATACTTTAAGAACGATACTATATTTGGCTTCAAACGATGTGGTGGTGCTTCGAAAACTCGTTGTACTTTGAACGATGCACTCCGCAAATGTTACTGTATATGTGGCCTTTTCATTTTGTGAGTTGATGAAGTGATATATTCTTTATGAGCTGATGCATCTACTTTTTGAGTTGATCTATTTACTGACTTTCTTGATTAGTGTACTTACTCTCTAAGCTGATGCAATTAGTTTTTCTTGGATTCGGTAGTTAATTTCTGGATTTTTTTTCCTTACTGAGTTGTTTTTGTTATTTTCTAAGTTTATATATTTATCTTCTGGGTTGATGTATTGATATATACTTTTTGAGCTGATATATTTATTTGGGAGTTTATATATTTACTCTTCGAGTTGATTTTTTGACTTTCTGAGTTGGTGTTTTTACTTTCAAAGTGATGTCTTCGCCAGCACTAGTCTACAATATCTTTAAATTGCACTGCAGACAATTTCATTACATTGTTATTTATTTTAACAATATATTCATTATATTGTTATTTTCAAAGAGGTTTTCCCTAAACACTCATCGTCAATCGTTACTTGTAAAAATGGTTTAATAAATTGTAAAGTTTAACTAATGCAAGCATATATCTTGTAATAATAAATATGTTACAAGGTCAAATAATAAAGACGGAAACTGTGTTTGGAAAGTGACAAAAGGGATTTATCGCAACTTGGGAATATGTTGCAGGGTTGCGATGAAGAAGAGGGGAGGGGTGAACGTACCACACATCTTCTATCGTCGGTGAATGTGTTATATATTCTTCTTTATAGATACTTTAATTAAAATGATTTTATACTTTTTTTATTTATGAAAACAAATTCAAGTTTCAAATACACGGGCCTTTTTCTAAGGCACGTTTTCATAATCTTATCGAAGTAGTTTTTTTAATATTAGGGAACGACTTGAATCAGTAACATAAATGTAAGTATCGAGTCTTTCGTAAATGAAAATGCATTTCTTTAAGATTATTCGTAATTACGTAATTATCATAGGATAAATTAAGTTGAAGTTGCGGCTAGAAGACCGAAACACTAGATAGTTGCCCCATTTAGGCTATACAGTATTTAAGAAATATGTTCTGGTTAGCACTGCTCTAACTGTACATAATCATTGTCCATTTATTGTAGTTGCGTATTAACAAAGACAGAATTGAAGTTCAATCTTGTATTTAAAAGTATGGTGAATTCGTATGCTGGAATGCCGTTTAAGGTTAGGAATTACTAGACGAAATGAAATAACATATGATTTTAAATATTCAAGCTATTATCAAGATGTTCTCATAATAAACAGACGCTGAAAATAGTTGGAAAAGAGCTTAGGAAAATATTTATTTTATACTTTATTTATATTAAGTGAAAGCTTTTATAACGTCACCTACAAAAACTTATTGGAAGTACATAAACATTAAATTTCCCGAGAGTATAGCTTCCATCAAGTTACGCTATGAATCACCTCAGTGAGTCAATTAAATGATAAGATACGATTTCATATATCAGTTACTGTGCGTTGTATAACGTTCCATTAGTTATAAATAAAAATGTATTTTCTAAAGTTTAAGAATGTTAAAAATACATCTACTACAAAGACGAAAACATTATTAAAACCAAATTATTTAATTCTGTGGAGCATACCAGACCCGTTTTCGTTAAAAAGAACAGCGAAAACTGTTTCAGTACAATAAGGTTAGAAGAAGAGAAAATTAAAGGTCTTATCCCTGAAGTAAAAATAGTAATAGAAATGCAGAGAGTTTCTGCTTTAAGATATTATTATATAATTTTGTATGAACAGTTTTAATCCTTAGAAATCAGGTGGCCCTGATGGTTACTACAGTGGATTCCCCCTTAGAGAAGGAAGATAGGATGATCACGAAGACATTTCAGTGATGGAATCACGAAGCAATGACTACAAAAAACCTAGAAGAGGCTGAAAATTAAGGACAAAGAGTCCAACTATAATAGACCGGTTATTAAAAAAAAAAAATTAATTTGACCATATCGGTGATAACAAAAATCGCCAATATACAGTTTACGTATGTAGTTATTAACGAAAGTATGTTTTGTAACATTTCTTTTCGCCACCAATTGTCCTTACAGACATTCACAGATTTCAAAGCCATTAAATTTCAAAGCTGAAACGATTACATGGGAAATTCTACAGGGGACACTAAAACTGAGAAAATTGCGATCTTGAAGTTTACGTAGCGTCGTGAAATTATAAAATAACTCTGGCAAAGCGGTGGTGATCAGGAAAATGCTGCAGGCTAAGGGTTGTTGGATGGAATTAACAAAGTTTTACTATTAGCCTTATCAGTGCATCTTCATCCCTCTGAAACTGTATGAAAGCTATGAGCATTGTCATTTACGGGGGGGGGGGGCGGTTGTTAGTAAATCTGCATTGAGCTCATGAGAACTCAAAAAATTGACCTTTGTCAATGTAAAATAAATCACCAACGTATATTTATATATATATATATATATATATATATATATATATATATATATATATATATATATATATATATATATGATGTGCGCGTGGGCGTGCATGAGTATGTGTGTGTATGTGTGTGTGTGTGTGTGTGTGTCTGTGTGTGTGTGTGTGTGTATTTGCGTGTGTGTGTATTTGCGTGTGTGAGTGTGTATGAGGGTGTGTGTGTGTGTGTGTGTGTGTGTGTTTGCGTGTGTGTGTATTTGCGTGTGTGAGTGTGTATGAGGGTGTGTGTGTGTGTGTGTGTGTGTGTATTTGCGTGTGTGAGTGTGTATGAGGGTGTGTGTGTGTGTGTGTGTATTTGCGTGTGTGTGTATTTGCGTGTGTGAGTGTGTATGAGGGTGTGTGTGTGTGTGTGTGTGTGTTTGTCACAGAGAAAAAGAAAGAGAAATAGAGAGAGATAAATTTATTTACATATTTCAAGATAACCTTTAAATATCCTATTAGATAAAGGTCAAATGTGCTGTTTTGTAAAGGTCGATTTTGTATAATCACACCGAGGAATAAAATTCATTTAAAAAAATAATTTCAAATATACGCAAGTTTTGATTGGTTTATTACAAAGATATAATGTAAACTTTAAGGGTTTATGCGTATAACTTTTATTTAAAGTTAAAGTTGTCATAAGTTACCTAAACCAAAGAACCAGTTGCAGACTCTCCTATGTGTTTTTACTGACTTTTGTCTTGAGCATCCTTCAGTAATCAGCAAACATATTAGGGTCCCATTTTCCATGGTATAGCTTTTCCATGATTGGAATGTAGCTCGTCATAAACACCGCACCAAGTAAGTATGCATAAAAGCTGTCTTCAGAGGCATATTGCGTCCCTCGGGTGGCAAGTCCCTCAATAAGTCACAGTAAATACACGCTTTATGATTCCCCGCGTAGGAAATATTACAAACGAATTCCAGACAGTTTTTTCTTATATTTTACCGCCGTTCACATTAATTCCCCTGCATTAACTTCCAAATTTGTTGACCTACCGTGACCCTCTTCTATTTTTGCATCACTTATTTTAGGAAATGTTTCCTCTAAATAAATAAAACCAACAATTTGTGCTCCAGAGGCTCGATGAAATTTTGCATAGTTCCCAATTTATTACGTAATGGTGGTAGGAGGACAGTTTCTGGGTTCGGAGGTGGAGGGTTTTTAAGATATTTGTCTCCTAGAATAAATTATTCACGTTGTCGTTTCCATGTATTGAAGCCGTGCTGAACAAGCCTTGTAGACCGTGCTGAACAAAAGTTATTTGGAAGGAACAGTGTTTCGAGGATAATTCGTGTTGCATTTGTGCCAACTGAAACATTCCAGGAACTAAAGTACAACCGCTAACGACCAGTACTTTCCAGAAAATTATTTAAACAGTAATAATGGACCTCTCCTTACTCTGCAACGAACAGTGACATCTATCATCCCTTAGTTTTAAAATAGTTAGTTCTAATATATCGTAAACGTTGGAAACATTTCTATTACTGAAGTCGAGAGAGTTATCTCGTGTTTACTTGATGTGTGTGTGCGTGATAGGAATATTTTTTTCAGAATAACTTCCCCTCTTACTGTTTGAAGAAAACTCCATTTGAGTACAACGCCCCCCACCCTATTTGAAGAATATCCTATAAATAAGGTGAATTGCTTTTCCTGTCTCCTAAAGCTCGTAAAAGATATTTATTATGGGCTACGTTGATGTTACGTATGAATTTTATTGAATACCATTGTATATAGCTTCTTCAAATTTTAATTACTAATATAACAAAAAGAATTTTTTAAATTTGTAGTAGACGACACATTGTGTTAATACAGTATTTTTCAAATATTGATTCATTAAATAAATAAAAGGAATTAATTTTAATTTTATGTGGGAGAACACTTTTCACAAAAGAGGTAATGCCTTAAAATAAGGCATTATATATGATTTATTGAAACAAATTCTTTTATGGTATAGTTTATGATGTATAACAGTTGTTTTTAACGCATATGTTTGTTTTATAATTGTAATTATTTAATAAAAAGTAACTAAAATAAAAATTTATTTTCATGGCCTGAGTAGGAGTTGAATTTAAAATATTGTTCATTATTTTACTTGTTAGTTTAAATATTCTATACAGTTGTTTAGGTATAGGATTTACATGAATTTCAAACATCATTATATTTCCTATTAAATAAATTACACAACATTTAGATCGAGAAATATCTCGCACTTGATATCGACTAAACACTTCCCCTACTTATAGACCTATACTGTATATAATTGTATATGAACGCGAAAGAAGTAAGCTACAAAATAACGTCTAAGAAATAGAATTAGACTTTAAGTTGTCAGAGAGAAAAGGGAAATCATATTAAAAAAACACTGCCTTCCTCATTAAAACTAAAAGCAGTTTAGAAATATGTAAAATTCAACAGCTATCATCATTAAAAGAATAAATTCTTCCATATATCCAGTCAACCTGGGCCAATATAGTTTTAAAGTCCGACATTTGAAAGACTAGAAAAATACTCGTAATGATTAACTACAGAAAACGATCAGAAAAAACCTATCGAAGATCTGATGCCTTTAATAAAATCTTGTAATAGTCTCAGCCACCTATGAATGTAGATCGTAAAGCATAACTACGCTGTGAAGGAAACGGAAAATGTGGGAAGACACACATAAAGTATTGTAGAAACATAAGTAAACATTGAAAGATCATTTAACTTTTCACCATCAGTAATAACTTTTTATTGATCCGACACGAGACCCCAAGATCTTCCACTTATAAAGTATAAACATACGCGCGTGCACACACACACGCACAGTAATTAATCTTAAGGCATTCTAATACAGAGGAATACTACCAACTTTCTATTGAATAGGTTACGTCTAACAATTATACAAATACCTCCAAGCAAATAGCTCCAAACAACTTCATTGGTTTATAAGACGCCAAACCCAGATTTAAATTTTCAAGATTTGCTGCTACGCAGACATTGCTCCTAGCCACAGTTAGGTTTATCCACAAATCGTTAGAAAGTAGTCTATATTTCAACAATAGACTATGCTTAATAGGCTACTTTCTTGTTCTTTATGGATGCATTTACGTGTTAAGATAAAAGGGGAGATATATGAATTGAGTATCATGTAAGTTAATAGGAATATTTTGTTTTTAGACAACGATTACCTAACACGCCTAACACTGTAGAACTGTAGAATAAAATTGTTTTTTATTAAGTAAAATATTAAAAGTATTTCCAATAAAAACTAAATAATTTCAAAAAGTAACAAACTATTACAAAAATTCTATTTAGGGTAAATCAAGATTTTGAAATTCTGTTAAAGAGAATCGCTAATTTTAATAAGTAATTCTATTTGAAAGATTTTATATATTTTAGGTAAAATCTTTCAAATATTACAAATACATAAATAAACAAAATATTGTCGATCCAAATATAAAAATGTAGGCCTACTACTGTATCCCTAGTTAGACTTTAAATATAGCAGTTCATTTCCTGGTACTTTTTTTAATCTGTAGGCTACTAACTCTATTAACAGAAAGATATAACTTTTTTAAACACGCGAGCTGAAAAACGGTTCCATAGAAGTGACCTCTACTTAACCTCTAAGTAATACCGGAAGCGGGCGATAGATGTCTCCAGGCAAGAAAGGTCTCAAGTAAAAGTTTGACGTTTTCCATTAAAACATTACGGGAGCCGGAGAGGGGGTATAGAAGTCGCCGCCCCTCCACTTCTTGACAAGCTGGCAGAATAAGAAAGGAACTAAATTGAACTCAACCCTCATTTTACTTCAACTTATTCTTCTTCTGCCTTCTGCTTTAATTATAGCACAAAAAGAGAATAAGAAATAGTCTTGCGCAAAATAAATGGGTGGGTGAGGCAAGGCATTCTACCCTTTCAAGCGTAGCGCCTGTAATTTAGTACGAGCAAAAACAAATTACCTTCTTATTTGAAAGAGTAAGGAATGAACAGATTCCTAACATACGTCTTGGCTATTTCTAATAACTTTGTTCATTAATTGGATTTTTTATTCGCTCCTTCAGTTCTCCTTATATATATATAAAGAGCTATACATATTGCGATATATATATATATATATATATATATATATATATATATATATATATATATATATTATAACGTTCCTTGCCTTCCACGTGGGGCGACAAATGTTATATAACGAACCTTCACTTAATGCTTCTCTACAGGATAATTTTTACTCTTAGGAATTTAAATTAATAATCCAGCTACTTGGTTTAATAATTACAGATTTATTTTATCCTGAGATCAATATTGCATATACAGGTAGTTCATATAATTCCTTTACTAACTCTAATATTTGCCGATAGGCATCAAGACTCTTATTTTACTATTGATTTTTTTAAAATAATTCTAAGTTTACTTTCTTTAGCTATCTAAGGGCGTGTATAAGTTACTGCACTTGGTTTGATAAATTTTATATTTCAATTAACTATGATTTTTAATGAATTTATAAAAGTTTAAAAGATTCTTAATGTTTGTTGCTTTAAAGAGTTGGCTTTAAGTTAAAATAAATGTATTGTTCATTACTTGCGTGGTTCCTTGTTTTACTTCACTTGACACAAATTCACTTAGTAATACTTTCCTATCAATTTCACTTTTCTTAATTTCTCGAAATGCTTCTTTCCTTAACTGACTTTATTAATCACTCCATTATTTTAGTCTCACTTGTTACCCTTTAATCTCCCTCTTTTAATCTCCCTTACTTTAAATTTCCACGTTACTTGTTTGAATTAGATATTTTTTTTTACTAAAAACTCAACATTACTTCTCCTCGAGTCCTACCACTTGACCCTTTCGAGTACTGAAAAATTGACTATCGTTCCTGAACATCCTCTTGGATCGTATCCGTTTGTGTTTCATCCCCTCTTCAAATTTGATTGGCTCCTTATGGCGCTCAAACTCTGGCTAGCCAATGACATTTTGACACTTCCCGCACTTTCCTTTTTTTTGATTTGTGGGAATTTGTTGAACTTTCCCACAGGTGCATGTGTTTTTCTGTATTCTCAGGGATTCCTAGTCATAAATCTCCCATGTCCGTGGATGTCTAGGTAAAGCTTCTCTCCCATGAACGAGGCACGTCTTGGTTTACTTACAATGAACCCCTTTCGAATTATTTTTATATATGATAATTAAGAATTTAAGAATATTAAGATTCAAATAATTTTACCAACAGCCTTCTTAACTTAATTAATTTCGTTACAATACATATATATATATATATATATATATATATATATATATATATATATATATATATATATATATATATATGTAATATAGTGATATGTTTTCTTGTAATATAGTTAATAAATTAAACATATTTCAAAAACAAGAATACTTTTAATCAATATATTTATTCAAAGCTTTTCGCCGATAAAATAGTACCAGCATCTTCAGGAAAATAATTATCTAATAAAATATTTTTACAAAATTTTGTAAAAATATTTTATTAGATATTTATTTTTCTAAAGATGCTGGTACTATTTTATCGGCTTAAAGCTTTGAATAAATATATTCATTAAAAGTATTCTTGTTTTTGAAATATGTTTAATTTAATAATTATACATACATACATATATATATATATATATATATATATATATATATATATATATATATGAAATTAATATATTACTATTGTAAGTAATTTTATCCACCAATAAGTGCAATGATAAAGTGGATAAAATTACTTACAATAGTAAAATATTAACTTCATAAAGTCAGTGCAACGGAAAAACATGGATAACGTAAAATATCAAGAATATATATATATATAATTTTCAATCATTATTAAAATACTTTTTATTCATTCACACAAGATCAAATACATTTTTTTAAATCTAGTCGGTGACATGTGCTGTGCATGCAGCTTTATAAATAATTATGCATTATTTAAATTTATTTAACTTTATGTGGGAGAAACGCTTTTCAGAAAAGGAGCAAGGCATGCAATGTAGTTTTTTCACCCCTTTTGGCTTAAAATAAGTGATAACATATGATTTCTTAAAACAGCTTACTTTATGTTAAATGTTATGTGATAAAATAGCTTTTTTAACCTATAAAGTTATAGGCTATGTTACTTTATATTTGTTTTAATTATTCAAAAAAAAAATTAACTAAAATTTTAAAAAATTGTAGTAAACTATGTTTAAATTAGCATTAATCTTTTTTGTGCTACTTGTTATCCATATAGTAAATAATGCAAAAATAATAAACTAATTAAAACCCATTATATTCACAGCAATGGACGCTGTAATAATAGCTCGTGATTATATAGTTTAAACACCTCTATTCCATTCAAATAAATAATAATAATTAAACATCTATGTAGTAAATATGTTTTTATTGTACACACAATCAATAGTTTGGGATTTTAATATAAATTTAAAATAAAGTCCTTTTACCTAATTTTTACAGTGAAAAATCATTTTAAAATTAAATAGAATGTGTTATGGATAGTGTGTGTTAGCCAACATGCAGATATGTTATTCTCTGCTAACTTGTGTTACACAAAGTTGTATTTTTCGTTATATATGTGTTATTATTTTAGTTTTGAATTCTAAAATATTATTTTGGGGCCTCTGAAGGGGTTGACATAGTGATATCGCAACCTAGAGTATATTTAGTGAAATCTATTTGACTTTAAATATGATGACTATAGTTATTTGTTAATAAAACCTAGTTTGTTTAACTATAAACTTAAAAATATATAATAAAATCTCCAAAGTCATTGTCAAAGATTTACCTATATAGGTAAAACACTACAATATATTACTGTAAGTATTAATGATCATGTACTATTTGTTATATATATATATATTAGATCTGTAATAGCGGTCGCCGTCTCACCGTCCCTAGTTTTCAACTTCTTCTGCCATACGTACATTCGTCTAGAAACGTTCCTTGCCGTCATTGCTTCGTCGATGCCATCACACCAACTTCTCCGTGGGCGTTCTCTTTTTTGTTTCTCAAAAGGGATGCATTCTATTACTCTTCAGGATCCCTTGTTTTCTGTCACCTCTTTACGTGTCCAAACCATGCCAATTGCCTTCTTTTTACTCCTCCCTTATATTTGTTATCCACTTCATTTCATTACGTATTTGTTCTTTTCTGACCCTTTCCAATCTTAACTTATCGCAGCTTCGTCTTATTTTCTTGTTATTAGCTTAGGTAACCTCCCATATCTCTGAGCCGTAGAGTGTAACGCTCGCTTTACCGTAGCTTCGTCCATTTCCATGGTCATCATTTTGTTATTATTAGCTTAAGTAACCTCCCATATCTCTGAGCCATAGAGTGTAACGCTCGCTTTACCGTAGCTTCGTCCATTTCCATGGTCATCATTTTGTTATTATTAGCTTAGGTAACCTCCCATATCTCTGAGCCATAGAGTGTAACGCTCGCTTTACCGTAGCTTCGTCCATTTCCATGGTCATCATTTTGTTATTATTAGCTTAGGTAACCTCCCATATCTCTGAGCCATAGAGTGTAACGCTCGCTTTACCGTAGCTTCGTCCATTTCCATGGTCATCATTTTGTTATTATTAGCTTAGGTAACCTCCCATATCTCTGAGCCGTAGAGTGTAACGCTCGCTTTACCGTAGCTTCGTCCATTTCCATGGTCATCATTTTGTTATTATTAGCTTAGGTAACCTCCCATATCTCTGAGCCGTAGATTGTAACGCTCGCTTTACCGTAGCTTCGTCCATTTCCATGGTCATCATTTTGTTATTATTAGCTTAGGTAACCTCCCATATCTCTGAGCCGTAGATTGTAACGCTCGCTTTACCGTAGCTTCGTCCATTTCCATGGTCATCATTTTGTTATTATTAGCTTAGGTAACCTCCCATATCTCTGAGCCGTAAAGTGTAACGCTCGCTTTACCGTAGCTTCGTCCATTTCCATGGTCATCATTTTGTTATTATTAGCTTAGGTAACCTCCCATATCTCTGAGCCGTAGAGTGTAACGCTCGCTTTACCGTAGCTTCGTCCATTTCCATGGTCATCATTTTGTTATTATTAGCTTAGGTAACCTCCCATATCTCTGAGCCGTAGAGTGTAACGCTCGCTTTACCGTAGCTTCGTCCATTTCCATGGTCATCATTTTGTTATTATTAGCTTAGGTAACCTCCCATATCTCTGAGCCGTAGAGTGTAACGCTCGCTTTACCGTAGCTTCGTCCATTTCCATGGTCATCATTTTGTTATTATTAGCTTAGGTAACCTCCCATATCTCTGAGCCGTAGAGTGTAACGCTCGCTTTACCGTAGCTTCGTCCATTTCCATGGTCATCATTTTGTTATTATTAGCTTAGGTAACCTCCCATATCTCTGAGCCATAGAGTGTAACGCTCGCTTTACCGTAGCTTCGTCCATTTCCATGGTCATCATTTTGTTATTATTAGCTTAGGTAACCTCCCATATCTCTGAGCCGTAGAGTGTAACGCTCGCTTTACCGTAACTTCGTCCATTTCCATGGTCATCATTTTGTTATTATTAGCTTAGGTAACCTCCCATATCTCTGAGCCGTAGAGTGTAACGCTCGCTTTACCGTAGCTTCGTCCATTTCCATGGTCATCATTTTGTTATTATTAGCTTAGGTAACCTCCCATATCTCTGAGCCATAGAGTGTAACGCTCGCTTTACCGTAGCTTCGTCCATTTCCATGGTCATCATTTTGTTATTATTAGCTTAGGTAACCTCCCATATCTCTGAGCCATAGAGTGTAACGCTCGCTTTACCGTAGCTTCGTCCATTTCCATGGTCATCATTTTGTTATTATTAGCTTAGGTAACCTCCCATATCTCTGAGCCGTAGATTGTAACGCTCGCTTTACCGTAGCTTCGTCCATTTCCATGGTCATCATTTTGTTATTATTAGCTTAGGTAACCTCCCATATCTCTGAGCCGTAGATTGTAACGCTCGCTTTACCGTAGTTTCGTCCATTTCCATGGTCATCATTTTGTTATTATTAGCTTAGGTAACCTCCCATATCTCTGAGCCGTAGAGTGTAACGCTCGCTTTACCGTAGCTTCGTCCATTTCCATGGTCATCATTTTGTTATTATTAGCTTAGGTAACCTCCCATATCTCTGAGCCGTAGATTGTAACGCTCGCTTTACCGTAGCTTCGTCCATTTCCATGGTCATCATTTTGTTATTATTAGCTTAGGTAACCTCCCATATCTCTGAGCCGTAGATTGTAACGCTCGCTTTACCGTAGCTTCGTCCATTTCCATGGTCATCATTTTGTTATTATTAGCTTAGGTAACCTGCCATATCTCTGAGCCGTAGATTGTAACGCTCGCTTTACCGTAGCTTCGTCCATTTCCATGGTCATCATTTTGTTATTATTAGCTTAGGTAACCTCCCATATCTCTGAGCCGTAGAGTGTAACGCTCGCTTTACCGTAGCTTCGTCCATTTCCATGGTCATCATTTTGTTATTATTAGCTTAGGTAACCTCCCATATCTCTGAGCCGTAGATTGTAACGCTCGCATTACCGTAGCTTCGTCCATTTCCATGGTCATCATTTTGTTATTATTAGCTTAGGTAACCTCCCATATCTCTGAGCCGTAGATTGTAACGCTCGCTTTACCGTAGCTTCGTCCATTTCCATGGTCATCATTTTGTTATTATTAGCTTAGGTAACCTCCCATATCTCTGAGCCGTAAAGTGTAACGCTCGCTTTACCGTAGCTTCGTCCATTTCCATGGTCATCATTTTGTTATTATTAGCTTAGGTAACCTCCCATATCTCTGAGCCGTAGAGTGTAACGCTCGCTTTACCGTAGCTTCGTCCATTTCCATGGTCATCATTTTGTTATTATTAGCTTAGGTAACCTCCCATATCTCTGAGCCGTAGAGTGTAACGCTCGCTTTACCGTAGCTTCGTCCATTTCCATGGTCATCATTTTGTTATTATTAGCTTAGGTAACCTCCCATATCTCTGAGCCGTAGAGTGTAACGCTCGCTTTACCGTAGCTTCGTCCATTTCCATGGTCATCATTTTGTTATTATTAGCTTAGGTAACCTCCCATATCTCTGAGCCGTAGAGTGTAACGCTCGCTTTACCGTAGCTTCGTCCATTTCCATGGTCATCATTTTGTTATTATTAGCTTAGGTAACCTCCCATATCTCTGAGCCGTAGAGTGTAACGCTCGCTTTACCGTAGCTTCGTCCATTTCCATGGTCATCATTTTGTTATTATTAGCTTAGGTAACCTCCCATATCTCTGAGCCGTAGAGTGTAACGCTCGCTTTACCGTAGCTTCGTCCATTTCCATGGTCATCATTTTGTTATTATTAGCTTAGGTAACCTCCCATATCTCTGAGCCGTAGAGTGTAACGCTCGCTTTACCGTAGCTTCGTCCATTTCCATGGTCATCATTTTGTTATTATTAGCTTAGGTAACCTCCCATATCTCTGAGCCATAGAGTGTAACGCTCGCTTTACCGTAGCTTCGTCCATTTCCATGGTCATCATTTTGTTATTATTAGCTTAGGTAACCTCCCATATCTCTGAGCCATAGAGTGTAACGCTCGCTTTACCGTAGCTTCGTCCATTTCCATGGTCATCATTTTGTTATTATTAGCTTAGGTAACCTCCCATATCTCTGAGCCGTAGATTGTAACGCTCGCTTTACCGTAGCTTCGTCCATTTCCATGGTCATCATTTTGTTATTATTAGCTTAGGTAACCTCCCATATCTCTGAGCCGTAGATTGTAACGCTCGCTTTACCGTAGTTTCGTCCATTTCCATGGTCATCATTTTGTTATTATTAGCTTAGGTAACCTCCCATATCTCTGAGCCGTAGAGTGTAACGTCCGCTTTACCGTAGCTTCGTCCATTTCCATGGTCATCATTTTGTTATTATTAGCTTAGGTAACCTCCCATATCTCTGAGCCGTAGATTGTAACGCTCGCTTTACCGTAGCTTCGTCCATTTCCATGGTCATCATTTTGTTATTATTAGCTTAGGTAACCTCCCATATCTCTGAGCCGTAGATTGTAACGCTCGCTTTACCGTAGCTTCGTCCATTTCCATGGTCATCATTTTGTTATTATTAGCTTAGGTAACCTCCCATATCTCTGAGCCGTAAAGTGTAACGCTCGCTTTACCGTAGCTTCGTCCATTTCCATGGTCATCATTTTGTTATTATTAGCTTAGGTAACCTCCCATATCTC
>JBAIZL010000038.1:1215000-1222500 GCA_036971475.1 Prosapia bicincta | reverse complement strand
GTACCTGTTAACATTGATAGAACCGTCGCAATTATAGTGTATTTATAAGTTTAAAACTATAGGTGGTGAATTTCTCGGGCCGAAATCAAAAAATTCAAATGACAAAATATTACTCCAAGTTACACACATCGATTACTCCTTCGTAGTGGCATGTCTACCATTGATTATTTCAGGCTCTGAAATGATAATTAATTGATTTGATTTTTATAACTTCTAAACCATATAGGCCCATGTACAGTACTTTACGAATGTTCAATGAATTACGCATATTGATAGATATGTACATAAATATATATAATAAATATATTAAAAACCATGTAACAAGTAAATATATTGTATATGTGTGCGTATGTTATGTGCGTGTTATGTGTCCGTGGAATACTCCTCTTAGTAGGTGCTGCTATTCTGTACCTTCCCTAGACGGTTCTTGAGACGTTTGGTGCAGATCCATTTACAGAGCTCCACCCAAGTGGCTTAGGATGTTCAGTAACTGATGTATGTATCTTATGAACGCCTAAACCACTGAAGATTTTAACGACATTTTGGAGAGGTTGTTTAAGATATTTTCAGTATGGTTTTCGTGAAGTTTAATGTAGATGCATACACAGGGCTTTGCCCCTGAGACTTAAGATTGTTCAAAAATTGATGCGTGTGTGCGTGCGCGTGTGTGAGTGTGTGTATATGTATGTGTGTGTGTGTGTGTGTGTGTGTGTATGTGTGTGTGTGTGTGTATGTATATGTCGTATGAGCGCTTAAACCCCTTAACATAAGTTAATGAAATTAGGAGGGATTGTTTAACATAATTCTAGGATGGTTCGTGTAAAGTTTGGTGTAAATTAGACGACAGGGCTCCGCCACAGAGGCTTAGGATGATTCAAAAACCGATTGAATAATGTATGTATCTTATGGACGTCTAAACCTCTGGACAGAAGTTGATGATATTTGAAGGGTGAATTTAACATATTCCCAGGATGGTTCGTGTTACGTTTGGTGTAAATCCATACACAAGTTTCCGCCTTAGAGGCTTTAGATGGTACAGTGTACAGCCTTCCATAAGTCTAATGTTAAAATTTATATCTATACTAACGTTACTAAAACTGATTTTAAAAATTATAAACATAATCTAAAAATAAAATATACGTTTTTGATGAATTTAAACTGTTTAAAATTAGATTAGCTAAGTCAGTAAAATTCTACTTTCCAATTTAATCTCGTTTAATTTAAGCTTCTTCAATCTAAATCTGCTCTTTATCGGAGTTACAGATAGTAGAGTCAAACACGTCCTTGCATGTGTAGGATGTTACCAAAATAAGTATCACAAAGTAATGTCGACCGAAATGCACTATTTACGGCGAAGCTCCGGTAAATCGAAACCTGAAAGGGCGAGAAATCAAGACGTAAAGAAAAGAAGATGGATAAAAGCACAAGGAAGGAAATAGAAGGAAGGCAATTAGCATGGTTTGGGCATGTGAAGAGGATGACAGGTGGCCCCGAAAAGTATTAGAGTAGATGTCTTCTGGGAGAAGAAAGAGAGGATTTCCACGAAGATGTTGGCGTGATGGCATCTGTGAAGCAATGATTGTAAGAAACCTAGAATGGCATCAACGTAAGACAAGAGAGAATGGAAATCGGGGACGGAGCTGTACTTAATGCGTTATATATAGTATATATATATATATATCAAGAATAATTCGTAAACAATTGGTGCAGAGTTTCACGTTTTCTAAAAATCTGAAAATCATCAAGACAGACTCTCATTATTTCTTTACTTTATTTTACAATATATATTATATATTCAGTTTTATATACAATTTATACTTATACTTATAGTTATACAATATTTATATTTATATTTATATTGTATTCAGAAGCAATAAAGTTGAAGAAACTAAAATACAACCTCCAAATAGAAATAAACATTCATGGTTTTCATTGTAATTTTGTAGAAATAAAACTACTGGTTTGGGAGTCAATTTGCGACTGGTTTCCATAACATATTCGTTACAACTTTACTATGTTATCATCTACGTTATAGAAATGCCACCACTAAATTAATAACTGAAAATGTTTGACTGGTAAATCTGTAGATTTTTTGTAAAATATTAAATCCCAGCGCACGTAATATAAAGATTTATTTGTAATTATTCTTTAAAATATCTTCTATATTGACAACAGTTCCAATAGCTTTTTGGCTAACAAGTTGAATATAATCACATTGACCAGGCATCATATCCCCCATTAATTGAAAGAAATAATTCCAACCATGATATTCACTTTTGATTGAATATTGTATTGAAATGTGTACATACATCTTTACATGTTACACGTTATGTCATAAAGCCTATATTCTAACAACATTGTATTTACCGATCCGAAATTGAGGTCGTTTATACAATCTGAATGGTTCTAGATTGCATGCAATAATGGCGCCTGATTAGCAGCCCCGTCAATAGCGTACCTGAGCTGGCCGTTTGAAATGTTTGCCCAAGTTTTACATTATGCAGAGAGACCGTGCAATAATATGTGGGCTACAAATTAGGAAAATTGTAGGCTCGCTTTTTGGAACGCCAAGCTTTGATGTGACTACAAGGCCCATTTGATTACTAGAGCAGATAAAGCACGGATATTGTTCGGTGAAATTTTATCCAGAGATGTAATAAAATGTAATGTGTTATTTCACACACACACACACTCACACACACACACACACGCATATATATATATATATATATATATATATATATATATATATATTCATTTGCTTCTAAATAAGGCATTCTAATGAAAACCTTTTATCTAAAATCTGCATTGAGAAGATATTTTTATATGCTTTTTGTTTCAGGTAAGCCCTGAGATTCAGTTCTGTAATCACTCAATTGGAGAAAGAAAGTGAGTTAGAACTTTGTATTTATTTTTAATTTTAAAATAGGATTTATAACTTGTGTCAGTAGACTTTAGTAGTTTTATAACATAAGTTTTCATTAATAAATCATCTAGCATAATATTTATTAGTTAGTTTCTTACTCTATGTTCAGAACTTGCTTTAAAAATGTTTTTTTTAATATTTTTCTAGCTTTCTAAATTAAAAAGCTGAATTATAATCGTGGGTGTAAAAACAAATAATCGTTTTTGTTTGAAATTATTGTTGCTGTATTTATATATGTGTTGTTTTACTAAGTCAAAAAGTGGCTGTACTTTAGACGGTTTAAACTGTTTTGGAAACACAATATATATATATATATATATATATATATATATAAAGAAATAAGACAAAATACAAATACAAGAATGATTCTTGTATTTGTATTTTGTCATATTTCTTTATTAATACACAAAAATACATATTGCGATATTTATATATATAAAATTGAAAAGATTCATAGTCATGAACATTTTAACTTCCCCACAAAAAGGTTTTATGAATATAATGTTTTCATTTCGAAAGTAAAGGCGTTGTTCGCAAATGTAAATTTTATATCGTTTTTTTATAAACATTTCTGAAGGTATTTATTATTTTAAATAGTATCAATAACATTTACTTGTTACAAATAATTTTGTTAAAAATACATGATAGACCATTCCTGACAGGTGTGAAATAAAATGTATTCATTTATTTACAATAATAAAACAATAGTGTGTTTTTAACTCTATTCTAGCGTTGAAGGTTAGATTAGTGAACCAACAACACTGTTATCTTATTAACATAAGTAAATAAATTCTAGCTGTGGGAAAAAGCAGATAGTGGAAAACATTTTTTTAAAACTCTATATCACGTATAAAATTTGTGTAATAGTTTTTTAAAACTAAATTAAGAAAATTAATCCAAAATAAAAAGTTTGAAGTATTGAATAAAGCCAATAACTTACATCTAAGATTGTGTAAAACGTTAGCAATTGCCAGGTGCTTAATAAAATATAAATCTATTAGGAACCATTGAATATCCTGCCTAATGTGTTTGTAGCACAAGTAAAACGTACTACAATTACTCCTGAACTATATAAAAGTGAAATAATGATTCTGCAGTTTAACAACGTAAATAATAAATAACAAACATAAGCACAAGTGCTATAAGACAATATAGCTCTTACAGTAATAAATTAATGAAAATAATAATAAATAGAAGAAAATTTCAATAAAAAACTATTAAACAGTTACATAGATGGTAAAAATATAAAACAGTGAAACCGTTAATACAAAAGTATCGAAATCATACTAAAAGAAAACACCATCTCTATTTTGCATTTGGTTTATATAATTGTTAAACAACTCTACTTTCTAAAATATGATTTTGATTTAATTTCCACTTCAAGCTTATTACATTTTACTTTAAAAACTTGTTTAATTAATATTACAACGTTTGTTTTGACAAAATGTTTGTGAAAGTGTTTTGTTTATGTGAAGCACGTGATATGTTACAGGTTGCTGAATATGTTTGGCATTGAACAAAGTGGGACATATCCAAAACCAATTGATTATATACAATTTCAAAAACATTGAGGTTAACAAGACAGATTGCATAAGTTGAACTTTAGAGCTGTTGTTAAATAAAGTTGTATTTAGTTTAAGTTGAGTTTAGTTTAAGAAGTTCAAGCTTTTTAGCAAGTTAATGTAAAAGCATAAAGGACTTGTTAATAACAGCAACAAAACCAACCAAAAAAACACAATTCCCTGATTTATTTTTAACTTTAAAAACAGAGTATGACATAAAAATTCTTATATAATACATTGGCACGAAATTACTCTTTAGTTACATTCAAGCCAAGACAATCACTATCATAGTATAGAGTACATATTTTAAACATTAAAAAAAATTAATTAAATAATCAATTAATAATTTTCCTTATTGATTTACCAATAGAATCATGTAACAAAAAGAACCATAAATCATATGTTATTATTTTTAAATTTTTAACAGGAATATATATATATATATATATATATATATATATATATATATATATTGGCTTAATAATGGAAATTCTTTGATACTCATCTTCACTTCTGTTAGGAATTTGTATTTACTAGAAGGTATTTTTCTGCCTTTCTTAACATTATGATATTTTTCTCTGTTGACGCGTTTCGTAATGACTCTATTTTAAAAACTTTTAGAACACTTTTCAAGTTTTTTGAAAACAGAGTCATTCTGAACCGCGTCAACAAAAGAAACAAGTGTGAGCATATATATATATATATATATATATATATATATATATATATATATATATATATATATTTTATATATATAAATTCTATATATAAATATATATAGAATAAATATAATAAATAAATATATATATATATTTTCTATATATAAATTTTATTTCAAATTATATTTTTATTAGGGATATTCTAATTATATTTTTTTATACTTTTCTAAAATTTAACTTACATGTTACCTTATTGTGTTTGTTAATATATCAGTTTCAATATTCTAAAGTTGAAAATCAGTTTAAACATAACATATACTACAATGAAAATATTGGAAAGAGCTCCAAAACCACAAAAATAATAAAAAAAACATCAAATAAAACAAGTTACTTAAGATTAAACCCTTATGTACATTTCGATGACCACGTCATCATCATCAGAGGTTCTTATTACAAACTTTCAATCTAGCAGACAAGAAGTTACAAACCAGAGTTAACTATAAGGCTTTAATCTTAAGTAACTTGTTTTATTTGTTGTTTTTGTGGTGTTGGGGTTGTTTCCAATATTTTCAGTGCAATATATTGTAGCCACTGTGCTTTTGATACAACAAATACTGTTATTTGAAATGTAGATGTTCAATCATTCGGAAGTATGTTTACTTAAACTTTCAGAATCTTATTTCAAAAATTATATTTTTAGATATTTATATAGGTATATCAAGTGATATTAGTAAATTTTAGATTAATTATTAAATAATAAAAGTAAGATTAAGGTTATTTAAGTTGGAATATATAATTAAAGGTTTCATACAAAATTGAAATCCTGTAACAACGGTTTGTAGTAGCGATTTTATTTAAATTAAATATATATGTACTTGTGAAGGCAACCATGTACTACGACTCATTATTACTTAGTCACTCTCTATTTACTGCTGTTTCCACAAAATAATAATAAAGATCAGATAATAAAGTAACTGCCCAAGGCTTTACATATTAGCTTTCACATTTAGTCATCTTTATGTTGTGTGTGTAGTTTCGTTACATGGTAAGACTTATTTTACTCTCTTTATACTTCCATTTGCGGGTTTCTCTCTAGAGACGTACAATGTTATACTCACCCTTCTGCTACATCGTGTAAAGATCACTTATTACGCGAATCTAATCCATCACACTCATGCTAAGTGCAACTCTCCTCATGTGTTATCCTCAAGACCTTTGTAGTGACGTAATCTTAAATTAATTACAAGTGAAAGTAATTAGAAATAGCCCAACCCGTTCACAGAGCACACCATCTGGCACGCAGCGGACCTAACTGAGAGATCGTGCGTGCTTTATAGTTCATGCCTTGATTTGTCCCTTTACACCTGTTCCGTTGTCGGCCCAACTTTACCTTTGTCTTACAGTAACGATTCTATTTATAAATACTGTACAAATTAACTCCATCTAACAGTAGTTAGTAAAAAAAGTAAATTTTAGGAAGAATCAGTTTTAGTGCCTTCACTACACTTTTTCCGGTTTTAAACAATTCCGTAAGATCTTTAAAATTAATATTTTAAATATAGGAAAATTACTTTAACTAATGAATTTATTTTTAGCCCATTATTGGAAGAAGATTTAAATTTTGGTTTAAAAATATTACTATGTATTTACCAAAGCTACTGCTACACTAGACTATATCTTTTACTTATGTCTGTTTATTTACAGTATTCAGGATGGTTTCATTGTGTTGTTTTATACTTTTTTTGTGATATCTAGATGTTTAGCGACTCATGTGTTTATCTCGGCCTGCATGGCAGTCATTTCTTTACATCCATCTCTTAAACGTTTATTATTTTTTATAAATAAATGAGTTTTATATATATATATATATATATATATATATATATACATATATAATTATTCTTCATTTTCTATTTTGGTTTTATTTATATCATATATTTTTGTTTGTTTTCATAGTATCATTTTGTTGATACAGTTCAAACAGTTTTTTTGAAAAGTCAATTCCTTACTATTATGTTATTTTATCCATAGATTTTTCAGTAATTACATTCAAGTACCTCTCCTCTTTGTTTCCCCTTTGGTTAACAATATTTTTCATAAGAAACAACAAAACACACTACAAGACACATGAAAAACACATTTAAATAATAATAACAATTCTAGTGAGATAATAAAGCTCCAAGTCAGATCAACAATGCGTTGGAAACGACATTTAAGTGTCTAAGAACTGTTAGTAACTGGTATTCCAGTTCCATCGGCGTAGACAACTGTTGATTAGTGCAAACATTTACTCACAAAATCTACAGATAACTTACTTAAAACAATTCCTCTTTATATAAAATAATATATTAGT
>JBAIZL010000038.1:1207500-1210000 GCA_036971475.1 Prosapia bicincta | reverse complement strand
AGTCTAAACCTATTGCAAACGTTAAACCAATGCAGTTCTGTCATACACAGGCGAATAAATACATTAACCTATACAACTAGTTAGTGTTTATAATGATTTCATGTAGAAAAGACAGAGGTAAACATGTTTCAGCTTTGTTGCAATTATTAAGTTAAACCGGTGCCATATAAAGACACTTCTCCCACCTTCCAGACAGTGTCCACACTCGAAGGCATAACTGACAAGCTATTTGACAAGTTTAGTTATAGTAATTTCAATTCGATTTTTTCCTAGGGAAATTTTTCTACCATGATTTTTTCTGTGAGATCTTTTATACTTGATTAAATTTCACTACGCTTGCTAACAAAACAAATCAGAGATGTGTAAATGATCAGCAAAGAACGTTTCAGAGCAAAATATTGAAAATCAAACCACTTTATTGTGCAACTTAATGAGTACGTGAGGAGATTCAGGGCGCCTACAGAGCAAGGTTTGCTTTACTTACCTTCAAGATTTACTTACCTTGTAATACAGGGTTTACATTATAATTTACTAAACATAATCTAAACATAATTCTCCATTTTAAACGGTCTATAGTGAAAGTTGACATTTACTAGAATACGTTTTATGGAGTATCATATTCCCAATTGCAGACATTCCCTATAATATATATATATATATATATATATATATATATATATATATATATATATATATATATATATATATATATATTGGTACGAGATGCAGTTTGATCTTCACTTTCACGAAGTCATTTATGTTGATGTCTAGTGCAAAACCAACCAATATCATCAGAAAACTTACATATATTTTATTTCAATTCCTTCTATTAGTTCACTCTCTCCCTATATATATATATATATATTTATGTATATATATGAGATAGATATGAGATCTTGACATGAGATATATAAACAAATAGATGGCTTAGCAATGGTATCACCCCACTCATGTATAATATCAGAAATTTACCTACAAAACCTTGACGAATTAATCACACAAACTATAAAAACACACTACCCCAACGGACATTGGGTACGATATGTTGCCGATGGATTATACATCTCACAAAATAAAGTAATAATTAATAATATCATCCTAAATGAAATCAACAACTTAAACCCTAACATAAAGTTCACCATGGAGGAAGAAATAAACAATAAAATAAACTATCTAGACCTAACAATAACCAGAAATACAAGTAATATTGAATACTAAATTTATAGGAAACACACACAAACCATTAATAGAATACCAAACTACTCTAACCATCCCCCACAATATGAAATGGCTGTTTACAACTCACTCTTATACAGAATGCTTAAAATGCATCTAAAAAATGAAGAAAAAGTCAAAGAAAAACAAATAATATATCAAATAGCCCAAAAAAATGAATACAATAAAAAAAACTTTAGATAAATTAGAATTTAAAATATTAAACAAATTAAAACAACATAAAATCTAACTACAAACAAGAACAAAATGGGTCACATTCACATATACAGGGTATAACATAAAAGGAATACATAAAACACTAAAAAATAATAATATTAACATAGCTTACAAAAACACAGGAAACATAATCAATAAAATAAACCAACCAGAAAAAATATGTCCCTCACTTAATAACGGAATATACAAAATCGAATGTCCAGACTGTAATATAATATACATAGGCTAAACAAAAAATAAATTGAAAGACAGATATCAAGAACACCTCAAAGCATACATCAAACCTGAAACTTAAAACTCAAACATCGCTACACACGCCATCAAAAATAAACACACATTCCCCACATTAGAAAACGTACACCTAATAACAAAAGGACAAAAAGGCCTCAAAATGACAATCTGGGAACAACTACAAATTTATAAACATAAAAATAATATCATAAACGAACAAATACAAATAAAATTAAAAAACCATATATTATTCAACCTAACATACAAAATTAACCCCAAGACAAACTTAAAAGACTAGCACAGTGCAGTGAATCCGAAAATAGAACATAACGGTACACCACACCTTGTGACAACGGAAATTCCACACAGCCCCAGTCTACTACAACCTCCGGTCAGTGATGCCCGATGATGGAGACACTACCAATCTTTGAAAGTTAACTCGAATAAATACCAAGTAAAATTCTTGTTTAAGTACATATAGTGAAAGTGATAAGTGAATTCAAGATGAAACACACACACACACACACATATATATATATATATATATATATATATATATATATATATATATATATATATATAGTTAATATTGTCAATCGTTAAAAAAATTCATGCACTTAATTTCAAATACATTTTTTCAAGCTGTAGCAGCTGATAATTGATGGTAACACAGTTTTTTGAAATATTTATTCTTTAAATGAATTTTAAAAAGATACGCCTCAGTCGAATTCGAACTGAAAGACTACGTGTTTTAAATCCAGCACTTTGCCACTAAGCCAACTTTGTCATAGCTAGAAATCTATTACTGAAAATTATA
>JBAIZL010000038.1:1190000-1202500 GCA_036971475.1 Prosapia bicincta | reverse complement strand
CTAATCTTTTAGATCACAAATCCGGATGTGATGATCCGAACTACTAATGAAAATGACATTGCTAATGCATTCAACAATATATATGTCAAAAAGTCAGGTATTGAGGAAAATTGGCCCACTCATCTGAAGAATGAGAAAAATAGCTTTCCTACAACTTTGAATGAAGCAATTTCCCAAACGGGATCTGTGATAAACCTTTCACAGAAACTGAAATGAAGGCTGCAGTAGCACAATTGAAGTCATCTACGCCAGGAGAAGATAACATTCATAATTTAATCTTACAGCATTGTTCTGAGTCATTTATGGAAGAAATAAGATGCAATTTTACACAAATCTGGGAGACAGGTAACATACCACAAGAATGGAAACAGGCTATAATTATTCCAATTGTAAAACCAGGAAAATCTCCTGAATTTGCTTCTTCTTACAGGCCTATAGCCTTGACATCATGTCTCGGTAAACTTTTGGAGAGACTGGTTAATAACCGCTTAACCTGGAGGCTTGATAATTAAAATCTGCTGAGTTCATGTCAGACCTATCTGCTTTTCGGGTTCAGACCTAAACGAAGCCACTGTGATGCTTTACTAAACTTTACAGAATGTATATATACCGGATTCTCAATCAAAATGTGTACATCAGCGGTGTTCATCGATTTCGAAGCAGCCTTTGATAAGGTCTCACGCATATCTATTATTTCGCAGTGTATAGAAATCGGTTTAAAAGGGAGGATATTGAAAAACATTGTAGACATCCTTAAGGATAGAAAAATTAAAACTAAGATCAATGATACCTACTCTGAAGAAGAATGTACTCTAAACGGAATATCACAGGGGTCGGGTATTAGTCCTACTCTTTTTAACATAACGATGCAAGATTTAGGGAATATAGACCTTCCAGGCATCGGCATGGCTATTTTTGCAGATGATGTCACTATCTGGGCCACTGATAAAGGCACAACTGCTTCTACTCACCAACTACAAAAGGCACTTAACAAAATCTCTGAGTGCTCTGAAAAATGGGGATTAACCATTTCAATATCAAAAACTGAAGTATGCTTCTTCTCCAGGCGATACTTTCACACAAACTATAAACCAGTTATAAACTTAAATGGAAACGTACTGCGGCATAACCCAAATCCTGTACTTCTGGGTATTAAACTGGATCCAAAACTACTGTGGAAAGAACATGTCCATTTCATAGCGGACAAATGTGCAAATAGAATAAAAGCGTTGAAATTATAGCCAGCGGGACATGGGGAGCAGATAGATATATGTTAAGGCAATTTTATTTGTCCTTTGTAAGATCAAAAATTATGTATTGTTGTGAGATTTGAGGTGGAACAGCAGAAACTCATATTCGAAAATTACAAATATTACAGAACTCATCTCTGAGGATTTGTGGGGGTTGTCCAAAAACCACAAGTTTACAGTGTATGGAAATTGAACTGTCAGTCATGCCCTTTGACTTATATATAAAAATCAGAATGTGGAAGAAACATTTTCAGATGAAAGCAATTTCGCTTAACACTTTTTCTAACATTGCATTGGTAACTAGCATACGGCAGTCCTACCATCATAACAAACCCTGCGAATCATTAAACATAATCAGAAAAAATTCCAGTTGTTTTGGAACAACAACCCTGGCTTCGAATCCCAATAAAAACCAATCTTGAAATTCCTGGTTCACTCACAAAAGAAGATTCACTTCACCTACTAAAATCTGTCACTATGGAATTGTTAAACACCACAATAACAACTTTGTAAAAATCTACACAGATGGTTCCGTTGACAAAGAGAACCATAGGGGAGGTGCAGCTTTTCATTGTCCAGAATTAAACAAGGATTACTATGTGCTCTACGATTCATCTTCAAGCATGAATGCTGAATTGATGGCCTTAAATGCTGCTTTAGTTTTTAGCAATACTATTGATGCACAGAACATCTGCATTCTCACTGATTCTAGGTCTGCCCTTCAAGCCCTTCAAGTACAGCACACTACATACTACCATTTTCGAACATCTGAAATAACTAAACTGTTAAAAAGCTTAGAACAGGAAAATATTGTATTTCAATGGATCCCTAGTCATTGTGGTGTTTCTGGGAATGAGGAAGCTGACAGATCTGCCAAGGAGTCTTGCAACTTGTTTCCATCTCGAAAGTTGTTATTCCTTAACTAATTGGAAAGAGGCAGTTGAAAAAGAATCTCACATCTGTTGGAGTAAGAAATGGAGAGAATGCAATACTGGGCGCGAATACTATTCATTACAAAAACAACCTAATGATCCAAAGATCTTCAAGTCATTATCACGTTCAGTGGCATCTTTTGCGGCACGAGCTCGTATTGTCACCAATAAATATTTGAAAAGGTTCCATATTACTAACGAGGGTGGAGTGTGCAAGCAAGAAGAGGAAACATTAGAGCACACACTTTTGAAATGTCCTGTAACAGCAGCAACAAGGAGTCCCTTGATAAAGCATCTAGGACGGGATATTACCCTGGACAGAATCTTGAAAGAAAGATGTTTCTGGCCATTGACAGAGTGTGTGTATAGGAGACATCGAGCCATCGAGGCCAACCTTGGAAGCTCGTAATAAGAAGGAAAAAGTAAGTCATTTACAATTAAGGTAATATTTAATTTTTGTTTTATCAACAACATATCAAAAGTCCTAGTTCTTACTCATTATTGTCGACGCGTTTTGGAATGTCTCCATTTTCAAAATATCAACTACACTCTTTCACTATCTGAAATCTATACTATATCTAAAAATTTTGGATAGCGAAAGAGTGTAGTTGAAGTTTTGACAATGGTAACATTCCGAAACGCGTCAACAAAGAACATTGTTTTAAGGTTAGGCAAGGCAGAAGAGTACCCTTAAACTCTTATCAAGGTAATCAAAGTTTTGGTAAACAAATAAAACTGAACGCATACATCCTAGTACTGAGTGTTATGCTATGAATCCATTAGGATTATAATAATTATATAAAATAATAAGGTATAATTATTCCTTTATTTATGAATAGTGAGAATTATTTTATCGAGTCTTGTATGATGCCTAATCTTATTTTTGAAAATTGTAAGTGTTTTATTAGCATAATAAATAAATAAAATGCAATTATAAATATCTACTTATAATGTGAAACAAGTGTTTGCTTCTATTACCGGTATTAGGTGGACAATAAAATTATACTTCTTTTAACATAAACAAGTATGTAAGCAACATTTTTTTAAGTCATTTCCTACTTATATTTACAAAGAGAAATCTTATTTTAGTTACTTTTTATTAAATAATTACAATTAATGTAAATAAAGTAACATTGCCTATACGCTTTTCTCTCAAATAAAACTAAAATTAATACTTTAAATTTATTATGAATCAATATTTGAAAAATAACGTTTTTTCTTTCATATAAGACTAACATTTTTTAACTAATGACTTTATTATTTCTAAGAATTGGTAAAGCTTTATTACCATCTAGTGCCTTCCACAACAAGAATAAAAGCATGTACTTTAACTTCAGTGAATGAATGAAAAGTATTTTATTAACGTTTGAAATTTTGAACAAGATGTTTCTATGGTGGGTGCCTTGAAAAAGCTGGGAGAACATTATAAAAACATAATGAAGAAACAAATATTATTCCTTGCGGGACGTAACATTGTTTTTGTCTCTATCTAACGAACCTTTGAAGTCAGATATTCTTATATAATTAAAGATAAACGCGTGCATAATTGATGGTAATTGCTTGGAGTATTTTATTACTCATCGTCTGAACTACTCAAGACAAGAGAATTTAATTTGATTGCTTTCTTTCTTTAAACTCTTTCACTGGTGGTCGGTTTAATTTAGCAATGGCTTTTAGAGCCGGAGGTCTGTAGCTTACATGTCGGTGGAGGCTTTCTTACAACGCTGGGAAATTGACGTATGAATCGTTTAAAATACTAATCTTAATTAACTTAAACCGCTTTTATGGTATTAGTTCGGGTTTATTGTGATGAATCAATGGAACACGTGTGTCGATGGGGCAGCGTACTTCCGTCGGTTATATTCTGTTTCTTAATCAAAGTAAAATAACTTTCGTATATACTTATTGTATTGATCATGATAAAAAGAGACATAATTTTCATAATAATTTATCAGACATAAATATCTAGAAACCAGGCTTAAATAACGTTCTTGGCTTAATTCATAACTTTCCGATGGACCGTAATTTTATTTATACTAATCTATTCTCTACCTCCAAATATTCACTTGAGTGTGTGTGTGTGTGCGCGCTTTAGATTAGTCCTACTTAAACCACTAAATTCTATTTTATTTCCTTTTTATGAAATAATTACAACTTTTATATATATATATATATATATATATATATATATATATATATATATATATATACATGACAGAATCACAATATTTTAAAAAATTGTATTAACATTTAGTGTCACCCACTAAACGTTTAAAAAAAAGTGTTTGGACTTGAGTGGATGAAGAAAAAATATTTTAATAAAGATTGAAAATTTGACCAAGGTATACATACATAGGGAGGGCTGTTGATTAATAGAAGGAATTGAAAATTCTACGTGAAATTGTCTAATCTCCTACAATGACAAACTTATATAGTATATCTTTACACTACTAAATAACTCTAAACTTTGTAAAACCTTTTGTAATTCATTTCACATTTATTATAAAAAATGAGCTAAACATAAATATTTTACAACTTTTCTGCAGATATTAAAAATTAACTAAAAAATAGTTTTAAATTAAAAAATAAACTATAACCACATTTCTATAAAATAATAAATTAAAAAATATGATAGTTGTATTTATATACAGGTGGATGTAATATAATAGTCTTCAAGTGTAATTCTATATACTTTTGCCATATTAGTGCTTTTTACATTACTTATGAATTTACACCTACGATTTTTCCATATTTCCAAAAATTTGACGAAATTATTACTAATCGATTATGATTCGAGATATTACATTCATATGTATTTTTAAATAACAACCATAATGACAGCGACGCAAATAAACATAAATATATTATATTTGTATACGATGTGCATGAGTATACAAACCATCTCTTCATAACAGAATCATCGGCTCGCCTGCAATATGCTGCACTCTTTGAGCGGATCTTGTAACTACGAGGCTGCTGTTGTACCAGACAAGAGTTCTTGTTCATTCCTTCCTGAACACTCTTGCAGATTAGTACAAGTTGCCAAAGTTTAAACTGGACGACCCTCACAATTGTAACAGGCATAAAATAATTTAGGTTATAAAAGTAAATACTGAAATACACATCTTTGTATGTGTGTAAAATTTTCAAAACAATTCTAAATTATTCATTCCTTTTATTGGATAATGTGTTCAATAATTATATACTTAACTATTAATAATATTAAATTCATTTTAAATTTTAATAAACTTAAAACTTTTAAATTAATTTTGCTTACTCTGAGTTTAAAGAAATAGATATTAAAAAATTATAACCTAGTATTGTTTAAAATTTCCATTAGGAATTATATTTCCTTGGCTAGGTATAATTATATTTGAGTAGACTATAAGTCAATCTGGCATATAGCTCGTATATCTTTATTCCTTAAGAAAAAGTATCTTTGAAACATTTTGTATACAAATATTTCATTTGGAGTTATATTCAATTTAATATATTTTTGTTATAATGTTTTTGTTTAATATTAGTAACAAATTAAAACATACACAAAACTCACAAATTATTCATTTATTTACTCATACGCGTTTCAATGACCAAGTTATCATCATCAGTGAGTGTTACTACTACAAACTATAACTTACAACATATTGTATGTACGCATTTATACACAAACACAGAATAGTTTGACTGGAAATTTTTTATACTTATGACACTTTATAATATATGTTAGGCCTTTTTAATTGTTATAAACCATATATTTCTGTCTGTACCACATTAGGGACTGCATTGTGTACATAAAATCATATATTTCTGTCTGTACCACATTAGGGACTGCATTGTGTACATAAAACCATATATTTCTGTCTGTACCACATTAGATACTGCATTGTGTACATAAAACCATATATTTCTGTCTGTACCACTTTAGGGGCTGCATTGTGTACATAAAACCATATATTTCTGTCTGTACCACATTAGGGACTGCATTGTGTACATAAAACCATATATTTCTGTCTGTACCACTTTAGGGGCTGCATTGTGTACGTAAAACCATATATTTCTGTCTGTACCACATTAGGGGCTGCATTGTGTACATAAAACCATATATTTCTGTATGTACCACATTAGATACTGCATTGTGTACATAAAACCATATATTTCTGTCTGTACCACTTTAGGGGCTGCATTGTGTACATAAAACCATATATTTCTGTCTGTACCACATTAGGGGCTGCATTGTGTACATAAATTTGAATCAGTACATTAAACTAACGTTCTCTATTTGACTTTTAAATTAAAAATCGACTTTAATGTTTGCACGCAGGGCTGAAGTGATCGGATCGATCATGACACAACTGTCCGCAGGCGTCTCTACACAGTAATCAAATAGAATGCAGCTGCAGGCTATCTATCATGTAATAAATTGTGCCCAGCTCTTGTGTACAAAATATACTCATTACTATTGCCATAATTCTGGCTAATTTGGCAAAGTTTTACTCAACAAATATCGCTTATTCTATAATTTGTGTGTCTTAACGAAATCTTAAAACACATTATTAATTAGGTAACTGCCAAATTAGTGGTTACTTTGCTATCTGATTTGTGCCTTGATATTTTCCTCCTCCTCCTCCTCCTCTCTCTCTTTCTCTCTGTCTCTTACACCCACTCACCCTCTCTCTTTACATATTCTCCCTAACTTTATCTCTATGTCTAAAATGACTTAGACTATATAATAGAGAAAGAAAGTGAGATAGGTAGATAGAGATAGAGATAACGAGATCGGGGGTAAAAATGGGAGAGAGAGGGGAAAGGAGGTAGAGAGAGGAGATATACCTAATAGTGTTATTACATTTATCTACCTTAGATCATATAACAAAAACAGAGAGAGAGAGAGTGTGTGTGTGTGAGTGTGTGTGTGTGTGTGTAGAAGGAATAGGAAACAAATTAAAGGAGAGAGAGAGGGTGTGTGTGTGTGTGTGTGTGTGTGTGTGTGTGTGTGTGTAGAAGAAGGAATAGGAAACAAATTAAGGAGAGAGAGGGTGTGTGTGTGCCTGTGTGTGCGTGTGTGTAGAAGAAGGAATAGGAAACAAATTAAAGGAGAGAGAGAGAGAGGGGGGGTGTGTGTAGAAGAAGGAATAGGAAACAAATTAAAGGAGAGAGAGAGAGAGGGTGTGTGTGTGTGTGTGTGTAGAAGAAGGAATAGGAAACAAATTAAAGGAGAGAGAGAGAGAGAGGGTGTGTGTGTAGAAGAAGGAATAGGAAACACATTAAAGGAAAGAGAGAGAGAGAGAGAGAGGGTGTGTGTGTATAAGAAGGAATAGGAAACAAATTAAAGGAGAGAGAGAGTGGGTGTGTGTGTATAAGAAGGAATAGGAAACAAATTAAAGGAGAGAGAGAGAGAGAGAGTGTGTGTGTGTGTGTAGAAGAAGGAATAGGAAACACATTAAAGGAGAGAGAGAGGAGGAAACGTAGCTAATATTGTTAGTACATTTAATCTAGCATTGAATCTATAATATAGAACACATATTATTTATGCTTTATTACTTAGGTCTATAACTCTTTAAAATTCGTAGCAATAATTAAAAATGAAAAAATCTTTATTTATAAACGTTTTCTTAAAATATTTCTTCTGGTTCAAATTTTCAATTACCTTAAGACTCAGACAGGTTTTCATTTTACTCACAGTGTTATTAGCAGGAGATCATAAACATTGCATTCTAAAAATAATTATAACATAATAAAAACGTGTTATTTTTATGTATCCTACAATAAGAAAATGTCTTTGATTTAGCAAAGAAGATAAAAGTATATTAGTATTGTAATTTACAATTTTCAGGAAATGGAGTATAATACAGGAAATATAGGAGTATTTACAAAGAGTAAAATACTGGAAATTTAGTTTCAAACATATAATATTTGCTCGCTATATATTTTAACTTGGGGAATATATAAAACTTTCATCATACGAACGAATAATGTCATTGAAATATACAAAACAAGCTAAGAATAAGGGTTGTACACTTTCCCCTCCAAATAGGGTTGAAAACTATTTTTAGTAACAAAAAGCAAATACTGTAAAGAATGAAAAAGGTATATCATTGTACACCAAGTGTTATGTTATATAGGTGGCAGTTACAGATCCTTAACAGTAGACATTTCTGTGTAGTTAGAACGTTAGATATAACCCTAACAACACTAACACTAGATATAGGTAACACTAACAACACAAACACTAGATATAGGTAACACTAACAACACAAACACTAGATATAGGTAGCACTAACAACACAAACACTAGATATAGGTAACACTAACAACACTAACACTAGATATAGGTAACACTAACAACACAAACACTAGATATAGGTAACCCTAACAACACAAACACTAGATATAGGTAACCCTAACAATACTAACACTAGATATAGGTAACCCTAACAATACTAACACTAGATATAGGTAACACTAACAACACAAACACTAGATATAGGTAACACTAACAACACAAACACTAGATATAGGTAACACTAACAACACAAACACTAGATATAGGTAGCACTAACAACACAAACACTAGATATAGGTAACACTAACAACACAAACACTAGATATAGGTAACACTAACAACACAAACACTAGATATAGGTAACACTAACAACACACACACTAGATATAGGTAACACTAACAACACAAACACTAGATATAGGTAGCACTAACAACACAAACACTAGATATAGGTTACACTAACAACACAGACACTAGATATAGGTTACACTAACAACACAGACACTAGATATAGGTTACACTAACAACACAAACACTAGATATAGGTTGCACTAACAACACACACACTAGATATAGGTAACACTAACAACACAAACACTAGATATAGGTAGCACTAACAACACAGACACTAGATATAGGTTGCACTAACAACACAAACACTAGATATAGGTAACACTAACAACACAAACACTAGATATAGGTAACACTAACAACACAAACACTAGATATAGGTAACACTAACAACACAAACACTAGATATAGGTAACACTAACAACACAGACACAAGATATAGGTTACACTAACAACACAAACACAAGATATAGGTAACACTAACAACACAAACACTAGATATAGGTAACACTAACAACACAAACACTAGATATAGGTAACACTAACAACACACACACTAGATATAGGTAACACTAACAACACAAACACTAGATATAGGTAGCACTAACAACACAAACACTAGATATAGGTTACACTAACAACACAGACACTAGATATAGGTTACACTAACAACACAGACACTAGATATAGGTTACACTAACAACACAGACACTAGATATAGGTTGCACTAACAACACAAACACTAGATATAGGTAACACTAACAACACAAACACTAGATATAGGTAACACTAACAACACTAACACTAGATATAGGTAACACTAACAACACAAACACTAGATATAGGTAACACTAACAACACAGACACAAGATATAGGTTACACTAACAACACAAACACTAGATATAGGTAACACTAAAAACACAAACACTAGATATAGGTAACACTAACAACACAAACACTAGATATAGGTAACACTAACAACACAAACACTAGATATAGGTAACACTAACAACACAAACACTAGATATAGGTAACACTAACAACACAAACACTAGATATAGGTAACACTAACAACACAAACACTAGATATAGGTAACACTAACAACACAAACACTAGATATAGGTAACACTAACAACACAAACACTAGATATAGGTAACACTAACAACACAAACACTAGATATAGGTAACACCAACAACACAAACACTAGATATAGGTAACACTAAGAACACAAACACTAGATATAGGTAACACTAACAACACAAACACCTGATATAGGTAACACTAACAACACAAACACTAGATATAGGTAACACTAACAACACAAACACTAGATATAGGTAACACTAACAACACAAACACTAGATATAGGTAACACTAACAACACAAACACTAGATATAGGTAACACTAACAACACAAACACTAGATATAGGTAACACTAACAACACAAACACCTGATATAGGTAACACTAACAACACAAACACTAGATATAGGTAACACTAACAACACAAACACTAGATATAGGTAACACTAACAACACAAACACTAGATATAGGTAACACTAACAATACTAACACTAGATATAGGTAACATTAACAAAAGTGTTTGTAATAAATCGCATAATATTTAAAAGAATTAATAAAATTACTACTTGAGTAATAATTAAATCAAACAAAGGAAATATACAGCTGCTGTATACGTTGCTCTGCTCCATCGACTTTCACGCCACATTAGAATATAAATATGTAACAAAAATACCAGATATTTTATAAAGGTTATGTTCTGTTAAACGTCATAGCGATTTTATTCTTTTCCATGTCGTAAGAAATTTACTCGTTGGCTTTAACTATTGCTTAGTCATTACTCGCTTCAAACACTTTCCATTCGGTTTTCCCGCCAAGTTTAATTTATTATTTCTGACCTACTTTTCACACCTCAAAACTCTTCACCCCTACTCACAGTTACACAGTTACTACGGGTAGTATTTGTAAGGTTTAAATACGTAGGAAATTTTAACTTTTCTCTTGCATAATAATAATTTCTCTATAAACCAAATTCTAGCCATATTCATTGTTACTTGGTTTTAAATTCAACACAAGCGTCAAACTGCAGTTAGCTGTTGCACCCGGTAAATGAATCAGCCAACCGGGGTTTAATTTTGATGTAGCAATCATTCCTGTGTGATTATTTCCATCAAATACTCACTTGAAATCCCGACGCCATTTTGGATAAGTGGGTTTTATACAATCAATTTAAATTAGCGTTTGTATAAATTATATCAAATTGAAATGACACTTGGTTTAAGTTATTTTCTGAGTAAATTGATATTTTTCAGATTCCCAAATTGAATCTGGATTTTTCTCTTTGCTAAACGTACCATATAAGTACGTTTGTAAAATAAGATTCATTCTTGTAAAATAAGTTTCAATTTATACTTTTCAGGAACATTAGAATATACAAGAAGCTTATCCAATTATAGGGGTCCATTATTTTCGACTTCCTAACGATTTTGTAATTTTATCTTGTCATTCGGTAAGTATGCAGTTTAGCGAACAACATTTTTTAAACGTTTTTTCACGAAATATTAACCCATTTTTCATTTATATAAAATGATTGATTTTGTGGGTGAGAGAAAACTAACCTAGCCTAATAGAACATAAACTAATGTTAAAGTGTGGGCTAGTAAATGCTCTGTTATGTTAAGTAGGCTAGTTTTCATTCATCCCCACTTGTACACAAAGCCATTTATTTTATGTAAAAATAATTGCAAATGGCTTTAATAATCGGTTAGGTGTTTGTCGTTTGTTTACTTTGTTTTTGTAATAGCCTATATATACATATATATATTCCCAGGGAAAAATTATCTTCTTGCTCCAAATTTATGAAAGAACAGCTATTCTAAGGAGTTTTTAAAAATTAAGTTTCCTAAACTGTATACAACAAAATACATGCTTAAAATAATATTCGTATTTGGTTGTTATAGGTGTCAAATTTTATTTAATATTTTTCACTTCGTTTTTTTTGCAGACAAATTTATTAAATTACCTTTTAAGAATTCCATTCATAAGTAATTGTATTCGTATATTAACAATTAAACTTACTGAACTTATCATCCCTTATTTTGTTAAGTACCTTGGTTAACTAATCCGTTGGAAAGAGTTACCTAAAATCTATTAGTTTTAATGACATATTGATGTCTGAGAGAGAGAGAGAGAGAGGAACGAGATAGATAGAGAGAGATCATCTGCATTACTTCTACACTGTATAATACTGTAAATTTGTAATACCGTATGCGCAAAAATAAACAGTACTGGAACCGTTGTAACATTTTATTTTATTTTATTTACATAGTCTAACAAACCTAAACAAGTAAGAAGAAGCGGTTCTGGTTGGAGGCAGTATAAATTTCTTCTATATATCCTTCGTACAATTTTAGGCAGCACTCGTACCGCTGTTGGAAGTTTTGATGGAGAGGGGTGGTTTCATGCTCGTTACACATGGGCATTTTTCCTATAGTTGTACGGAGGTGCAAGATCGGGAGAGTGGGCTGGGTAAGGAAAGTTTCTTCTAAGGGAGATGAGACGGTTGCTAAATGTATCTTGAAGGAAAGCCATATTGTCTATTGCGCATCTTCGTGGAAGCATTGTGAGCGAAGATGCATTTTTCGGACCCAATAAAATC
>JBAIZL010000038.1:1112500-1182500 GCA_036971475.1 Prosapia bicincta | reverse complement strand
AGATAACATCCATAACAAAATTAAACAGACAAAAATTAACAATTGAAGGTGTAAGTTACGAAGGAAAGAGAATGGATTGGATTAGCTTACCCTCCACCTGAGAAGAACACTAATGTAAAAGTAACGTCCAAGAACTAACCTAAAGAGTCTATTAGGGAAACAAAAATATATAATAAAAAATTAAAATGAATCGGGAATTTATAGTTTGCAGTTTGAAATGTGCCAGATGAAATATATTGGACAAACTATAAGAAACACACAAGTTAGAGCGAAATAACATTTTCCCATATAAAATATAATAGGCCTGAAAAGTCAGCTATGGTAAAGCATTGTTTTGTACGAGAACCATATATTTAAAAGTGAAAATGTTTTAAAGAATGTGATGAAATTTAATGAATTAGATGCATGGGAAAATTTATTTATAAATGGTAATAAAAATAAAATGTTAGTAATGAATTAGGACCAATCCAAAACTCAATATTATTGTAAATTAATTTAATGTTAAATATTATCTTTTTAAAATTAGTTAAATAATTTTGTTATTACTGCATTTTATTAATAATATAGGTTTATCAAAATTAAATATTTGTAACAATCATATGTTGCTCAATGTAAATATATTAGTAGCTGTGGTTGCAAATTTGTAACTATCATATGTTGCTCAATGTAAATATATCGGTAGCCGTGGTTGTAAATTTGTAACTATCATATGTTGCTCAATGTAAATATATTAGTAGCTGTGGTTGTAAATTTGTAACTATCATATGTTGCTCAATGTAAATATATCGGTAGCCGTGGTTGTAAATTTGTAACTATCATATGTTGCTCAATGTAAATATATTAGTAGCTGTGGTTGTAAATTTGTAACTATCATATGTTGCTCAATGTAAATATATTAGTAGCTGTGGTTGTAAATTTGTAACTATCATATGTTGCTCAATGTAAATATATTAGTAGTTGTGGTTGTAAATTTGTAACTATCATATGTTGCTCAATGTAAATATATCGGTAGCCGTGGTTGTAAATTTGTAACTATCATATGTTGCTCAATGTAAATATATTAGTAGCTGTGGTTGTAAATTTGTAACTATCATATGTTGCTCAATGTAAATATATTAGTAGCTGTGGTTGTAAATTTGTAACTATCATATGTTGCTCAATGTAAATATATTAGTAGTTGTGGTTGTAAATTTGTAAATATCATAATGTTGCTCAATGTAAATATATTAGTAGCTGTGGTTGTAAATTTGTAAATATCATAATGTTGCTCAATGTAAATATATTAGTAGCTGTGGTTGTAAATTTGGCAATGCCCAGATTCGGTTCTTACTTTGGTTAAAATATTATAGGTTATGTTCAGTTTGTTTAATTAAGTTTCAATTGTGTAACATCACTGAAGATGATTTCAAATTGTCATTGAAACGCGTCTGATATTAAGGTTTTTAAAATTGTGAGTCGTAGCACATTTATTGTTTTGTTTATAAAATAAAATTGTTATGTTGACTCAAATAGTAAATTGCTTTTAAAACAATTCATTATTATTAATTTTTAGCATTGACGTACAGTCAAACAATTATGCGATTATAGTTTTATGTAAATAGTATGTAATCATGTTAGTAAACTACACAGAACGTACAATCCTGACGCTTAAAGGTTACCTTTTAATATAAAAACCATCATACCTGTGAGAAACAAGAGTTACCGGACACTGCCCGCAGGCTTCCAGATATACAAAGAGCAAAACGTTATGACATTAAACCTCCACTGAAAAGGTTTTACTAAAAGAATTTGTGAAAACTTTTTTACTGTCATATAATTTTACACTGCCACTACTCATAAAAGCATCACCTTCTTCCTCAATCTTTTTAGTTTGATAATTTATTTCTGCGATTCCAACTTATAGGAATATATTCCATTAAATTTTCGAAGGTGAATGAAATGCGGAAGGTTTTCATACATCGTCGCCAATAATTGCCTTTGTCTTCCCATAGATCTGAGGTGGAAGTTATTTAAAATAACTTTTAAAAATAATTATATATATATATATATATATATATATATATATGCTTTTTTTAATGGGTAAGATGTTTGTCCTGTATACCTATATTTTAAATTGTTTACCTATATTTTGCATTAAAATGTTTACTTCTATCAATCAGTCATGAAGTTACTGCATTCTTCCCACATGATTTTATTTATTTAAAGTTTCCAAACACACACACACACAAACACACACACACACACACACACACACACACACACACACACTCACTCACATACACACACACACACACACATATATATATATATATATATATTTATATATATATAACAGTTTTATTTATTTAAATAAGAGGAGAAGGAGTGAGACTATATGTTTTTGCGACGGCGGCAAACAAAAACTTCTTTTTTCGAACAGGAATTTTAATATAATGTTTCTCATTAAACAATTCTTTATTAAATACAACACAAGTTTACCCAAAAATGGCAAACTATCTGTCAGGAACGCGTCCGTTAAAATGTGATTTATAATTCATCTGGAAAATCTAGGATGCCTCAAGAGGTATACATGAGATAAGTTACACGGATTTCTATTGGGTTAATTAGTGTGATAATTCTTTCTTGAAAAGGCTTCTCTAGGAGATCTTCTCTGGATTTCTCTAGTGAGATCTTTAACTTCCGTCTATGCAAAATCTATAAAACTGTTAACAGAATAGCGTACCAACTTCGCTAAGATAAAGCCATACAGTTAATTACCAAAACCAATTTATTAAAATTATTATTTTTGCTCGAAACCTTTACTCAGCTCTTACACAGACGAGTTTTATACAAGATTACATGCTACAACTGCCCCAGCTTTTACATAGGACAAACAGGGATAACATTTACCACAAGATACGAAGAACACGTAAAACAGATAAAAAAGACACAACCTACATCAAATTTCACTATAGACATACAAAACACACTACACTCACAGACTGATATAGACACCAATCTAAAAATCCTACATTACATCAATAAAAGCAAAACATTTAACACAGTAGAAAACTATGAGATATATAAACACCATAAATACTATCCACAACACGTTCTGAATGACTAAACACACTCCTAATCAAACACTATATTTGATCACATAATTAACAACTATTCTATGAACAATAACACACCACAGAAAAGAAATACACCACAGACTCACACCAACACAACACACCTGAGCAACAGTCTTGTCAGTAACTCACAGCATTGAAAAATGTGTTGACGTAACGCGAAACGCGTCTGCTGAATAAATCAGTAAGTAGTGGTTTTTTTGCCAAGTTAATACAAACAAATGTAATTGATAATTTTTTGCTCCTAAACAGTGTCTAATCTATTTTTATCTTCCTATTTTTTTTAATATTTAATTATTTAAACACTCTCTTAAGAAATTATAAGCACCGTTTTATTCATGATAATAGTGTTTAGTAATTATTTTGTGCTCAATATAAAAACAATACTTCCCTTGGTAATTCTCCTTGGTAATAATTATCTTGCTGTTTTTTAAGTTAAGTCATTTTGGAGCATTTTATGAAATGACAGCAATTTCACAATGGTTTTATTATAGGTTGCACTTAGTGTAATTCCTTTAGAAACACGCTTCTCGTTTGCTATGTGAATGAACGATTCCAAGGTACAGATTATACTCACACTGATTCATGTCGTTTCATTAAACCATTCGTTACAGAAGTCAGGTGAACCCTGCATTAGAAGTAGATTTTACATGCTTCAGAAAGTAATATAACAAGAGACCATAGAGTATTAAAATTATTGTTTATTATTAAATAAATAACTGTTAAGATCTGCACTCTTACACATAAACAAACTAGCAAAAGCAAAGAGAAACAATTTCAAGCCATAGTTTCAACTTTTTTAGATTGTTTTAAAATTGTTTATAAATAGCAATAAGATACAAATTTTACGTGACTATTTTGGAGTGGGAACGTTTCTTCCCCATGCACCTTGCGTACTTTGTATTAGTATTATTAAGAAGCACACGTGTATGAGGATTTACATATTCCTCTGAAGATGGTTGCTTTGCGATCGAAATGTGTATAAGAATTTTAATAGAAGGCTTTTGTATCTAAGAGGTTTTATTTATTTAAATTTTAAAAAGTTGCATCACAGTTGCTCCAAGTTATTAGGCCAAGCTACAATTTACTTATATAAATCTAATTTACCTATATAAATCTAATTTTCCTATATCAATCTTTCGTGTATGACCGATTACATATCTTAAGAAAAGTATTGTAGTTTAAGATTAAACTTTAACAAAAGTGCCATTTTTATGAAATTTCGTTTTCAATTCATGTATAGAGGTACGAATTAGATCAGATTTATCTGTATTTGTGTGAATATAAATTATATTTCTGAATTTGAAATTATTCAATTTAAAATAGAAACGAAAAAATGAGCGGTATACGTTTTGGATTATTAAGTAAAGCTATCAATTATTGCACATCATCGATGTCTCTGTATTTATGTTAGGTGTTTATATTTTTTTTTGCATTTATAATTAGTACAAAATAAGTTAAATGGATTAACTATACACTACGCATCGCTCGAAGATTACTCGCACTAGAAGCAGCGGATATTTGCTACAATGGGCTGGTATTTCTCAGAAGTTGCACATCATATGTGTAGCAGATTGCGTTAGTTTTGTAACAGCCTGTACTCGCCGTATGTATGAGGTGGGGAATATTTAATACGTTCTTTAGACGAAGAAAGAAAAAATAATGTAGAAAGAGCGAGCGAGAGAGGACTAAGTAGACGCTGGAGGGGAGGTGAGGTGGGAGGGTAACATGAGAGCCTAGACAAGATTGAATGCCCACCAAGATGAATAAAGAAAATGTGCAATTGCATCTTAACAACGAGATGCAATATGCAAATATCTTCTCGGCTAGCAAGTCCGGTCTGGTATAGTCTTGAGCACATAAACTTGCAACAATGTATAGTCACGTACGCCTAGAAACGGTCACTCTATAAATAGCCGTGTTAAATTAACATTTTTTTATCGAAATAGAAAGTGACAGGAATTATATAAACAATAAACTTTCCTTAAAATTTTAAACCAATATAGTTTTTGAAACTAATAAATAGAAGAAGTATTATAAATAGAATAAAAAGAATAATTTATGGAAATCATTTTGTCTGTAAATAACTACAGGTTATATATATATATAAGGGTTATTACCTTATTATTCACCAAGATACATTGATTTTAATCAAAACTTGTTTAATGGTTATTATTTTATCAACTTTTTAGTGGACACAACATACCTAATGTAAACTAAACCCCTTCATTCATGGCAATATTTAAGCTTAATATATTCTCTTAAGAAGGTCAAAATAATCAAACTATTAATGATATGAAAAAAAAGAAAATAACAATGAAAAAAAGAAACTGCGTGTTTAAAAGAAGATAAAGTAAATAAATATAAGAGTTTTTGAGCGCTGCTAGTAATAATAAGCACCAAGTCGCAAACGCGTGTCGGTGGTAAAGTCATCATCAGAGACCTATTGGCAGGTTTAGCAGGTGCATTAGCTAACGATGACAACTTAAGGGAAAACTATTAATTGCAAGTTAGCATTTGCTATTATTTAGTTAAATATTTTTTCGTTTATCTAAAACACTTACCTAAATATAATTTAAATTTTATTAGACATTAAACATCTTTTTATTTCCTTCATTAGTTCACAATCTCGCTATATATCTTTTTATATTTAATAAAATGCTTTTTATTCATTCACTGAAATTGAAATATATCCATTTTTTGCTTGTAAGGAAGACACTTGATGTCAATACACTGCTATCAAATATTAAATAGTCAATTAAATTTAATTAATTAATTTTAATAAACAATTTCGCTTTCTATTTGGACACTACCATATATATACACATATTTATATTAATTGAAAATTATTTAAAGTAAAAAAAGTTTTTTTATTGACTCAAGTAGGAATTAACTTTAACATTTTTTATATATTAGACGTACTTGTTTAAGTTTAAATGGCATTCAATTGAATAAAGAACAAAGAGAAAAAACATAGGCCATGAATGAATAACATAATGGTCTCATTTTATTGCCCATTACAGGCAGGACCAATACTTTCTTAATTTTATATTTACAACTTGGCCCCATAATATATAGGATGTCCAGTTTGACATGGGATTATTGTAATTATTATTCCATTATATCAGTTTAATTATAATAAAATGGTAAGGACAAAATGTTGTCAAGAGATTTTATGAAACATGACTTTTTATAAAGTCCTTTACCATCTATTTTGTGAATATTTGATCTTAGTTGAAAGACCGTTTGTTTACTACAATAGAGTCATGAAATATGACAACACATCGGAAAAATAATTAACTGAATTTCAACTTTTAAACTTTTTAAATTCGAGTCGGTAGTCCACTTGGCATCATAGGTAGGAGGGTTTTCCATTAATAACAGAGCCTTGCTCTGTTTGTTATCGCCTTCACGCTGCTTGCCGACGTGTTCATAAGGTCTCTCATGTAAAGGAAGTACGTACAGATAAAGGACGTGCAAACAGGGCCTTTAGGTCATCTACTCGCAATGCCAGAGAGTGGCGAGAGATGGACTCTATATTGTACCAGACATTTACAAATTAAATAAGACTTTTCGCCTTTGGAGCTCCCTACGAGAGTTGAATGAACCTATTCCAAATTATTTTAAAAAGTTGTTGGTTTTAAGCGGTTTAAATAAACCTATTAATATGAAAATTAAACATTCTGTTACAATGTAGTAGGACTATTGCTATGTGGTGAAACACTATTGTAACTTTTGAAAGATCATGTAGTTTATACAAAGGCCATCTTGCTTATGAACAAAGTATGTTAGATACTAAATTGGTCACAGATATAACATATATATTTTGTAAATGTGTAATAATATTAAGCTTTTTTAAGAATGAACTTATTTCATAAAACATTATCTGTTACAAATATTATATTTCGATCAATTTTATAGACAGTGTAGTGAATAAATATTTGGCATCTATATCTCTCTCTCCGTCACTCTCTCTCCAGTCTATATCTTTCTTCTGTTTCTCCAGGAAATAAATATATGCTATTTTTATTTTACTCCCTCTCTCTATTTTTAGTGAATAAATATTTGGCATCTATATCTCTCTCTCCGTCACTCTCTCTCCAGTCTATATCTTTCTTCTGTTTCTCCAGGGAATAAATATATGCTATTTTTATTTTACTCCCTCTCTCTATTTTTAGTGAATAAATATTTGGCATCTATATCTCTCTCTCCGTCACTCTCTCTCCAGTCTATATCTTTCTTCTGTTTCTCCAGGAAATAAATATATGCTATTTTTATTTTACTCCCTCTCTCTATTTTTAGTGAATAAATATTTGGCATCTATATCTCTCTCTCCGTCACTCTCTCTCCAGTCTATAACTTTCCTCTGTTTCTCCAGGAAATAAATATATGCTATTTTTATTTTACTCCCTCTCTCTATTTTTAGTGAATAAATATTTGGCATCTATATCTCTCTCTCCGTCACTCTCTCTCCAGTCTATATCTTTCTTCTGTTTCTCCAGGGAATAATTATATGCTATTTTTATTTTACTCCCTCTCTCTATTTTTAGTGAATAAATATTTGGCATCTATATCTCTCTCTCCGTCACTCTCTCTCCAGTCTATATCTTTCTTCTGTTTCTCCAGGGAATAAATATATGCTATTTTTATTTTACTCCCTCTCTCTATTTTTAGTGAATAAATATTTGGCATCTATATCTCTCTCTCCGTCACTCTCTCTCCAGTCTATATCTTTCTTCTGTTTCTCCAGGGAATAAATATATGCTATTTTTATTTTACTCCCTCTCTCTATTTTTAGTGAATAAATATTTGGCATCTATATCTCTCTCTCCGTCACTCTCTCTCCAGTCTATATCTTTCTTCTGTTTCTCCAGGAAATAAATATATGCTATTTTTATTTTACTCCCTCTCTCTATTTTTAGTGAATAAATATTTGGCATCTATATCTCTCTCTCCGTCACTCTCTCTCCAGTCTATAACTTTCCTCTGTTTCTCCAGGAAATAAATATATGCTATTTTTATTTTACTCCCTCTCTCTATTTTTAGTGAATAAATATTTGGCATCTATATCTCTCTCTCCGTCACTCTCTCTCCAGTCTATATCTTTCTTCTGTTTCTCCAGGGAATAAATATATGCTATTTTTATTTTACTCCCTCTCTCTATTTTTAGTGAATAAATATTTGGCATCTATATCTCTCTCTCCGTCACTCTCTCTCCAGTCTATATCTTTCTTCTGTTTCTCCAGGAAATAAATATATGCTATTTTTATTTTACTCCCTCTCTCTATTTTTAGTGAATAAATATTTGGCATCTATATCTCTCTCTCCGTCACTCTCTCTCCAGTCTATAACTTTCCTCTGTTTCTCCAGGAAATAAATATATGCTATTTTTATTTTACTCCCTCTCTCTATTTTTAGTGAATAAATATTTGGCATCTATATCTCTCTCTCCGTCACTCTCTCTCCAGTCTATATCTTTCTTCTGTTTCTCCAGGGAATAAATATATGCTATTTTTATTTTACTCCCTCTCTCTATTTTTAGTGAATAAATATTTGGCATCTATATCTCTCTCTCCGTCACTCTCTCTCCAGTCTATATCTTTCTTCTGTTTCTCCAGGGAATAAATATATGCTATTTTTATTTTACTCCCTCTCTCTATTTTTAGTGAATAAATATTTGGCATCTATATCTCTCTCTCCGTCACTCTCTCTCCAGTCTATATCTTTCTTCTGTTTCTCCAGGGAATAAATATATGCTATTTTTATTTTACTCCCTCTCTCTATTTTTAGTGAATAAATATTTGGCATCTATATCTCTCTCTCCGTCACTCTCTCTCCAGTCTATATCTTTCTTCTGTTTCTCCAGGGAATAAATATATGCTATTTTTATTTTACTCCCTCTCTCTATTTTTAGTGAATAAATATTTGGCATCTATATCTCTCTCTCCGTCACTCTCTCTCCAGTCTATATCTTTCTTCTGTTTCTCCAGGGAATAAATATATGCTATTTTTATTTTACTCCCTCTCTCTATTTTTAGTGAATAAATATTTGGCATCTATATCTCTCTCTCCGTCACTCTCTCTCCAGTCTATATCTTTCTTCTGTTTCTCCAGGGAATAAATATATGCTATTTTTATTTTACTCCCTCTCTCTATTTTTAGTGAATAAATATTTGGCATCTATATCTCTCTCTCCGTCACTCTCTCTCCAGTCTATAACTTTCCTCTGTTTCTCCAGGAAATAAATATATGCTATTTTTATTTTACTCCCTCTCTCTATTTTTAGTGAATAAATATTTGGCATCTATATCTCTCTCTCCGTCACTCTCTCTCCAGTCTATATCTTTCTTCTGTTTCTCCAGGGAATAAATATATGCTATTTTTATTTTACTCCCTCTCTCTATTTTTAGTGAATAAATATTTGGCATCTATATCTCTCTCTCCGTCACTCTCTCTCCAGTCTATATCTTTCTTCTGTTTCTCCAGGGAATAAATATATGCTATTTTTATTTTACTCCCTCTCTCTATTTTTAGTGAATAAATATTTGGCATCTATATCTCTCTCTCCGTCACTCTCTCTCCAGTCTATATCTTTCTTCTGTTTCTCCAGGGAATAAATATATGCTATTTTTATTTTACTCCCTCTCTCTATTTTTAGTGAATAAATATTTGGCATCTATATCTCTCTCTCCGTCACTCTCTCTCCAGTCTATATCTTTCTTCTGTTTCTCCAGGGAATAAATATATGCTATTTTTATTTTACTCCCTCTCTCTATTTTTAGTGAATAAATATTTGGCATCTATATCTCTCTCTCCGTCACTCTCTCTCCAGTCTATATCTCTCTTCTGTTTCTCCAGGGAATAAATATATGCTATTTTTATTTTACTCCCTCTCTCTATTTTTAGTGAATAAATATTTGGCATCTATATCTCTCTCTCCGTCACTCTCTCTCCAGTCTATATCTTTCTTCTGTTTCTCCAGGAAATAAATATATGCTATTTTTATTTTACTCCCTCTCTCTATTTTTAGTGAATAAATATTTGGCATCTATATCTCTCTCTCCGTCACTCTCTCTCCAGTCTATATCTTTCTTCTGTTTCTCCAGGAAATAAATATATGCTATTTTTATTTTACTCCCTCTCTCTATTTTTAGTGAATAAATATTTGGCATCTATATCTCTCTCTCCGTCACTCTCTCTCCAGTCTATAACTTTCCTCTGTTTCTCCAGGAAATAAATATATGCTATTTTTATTTTACTCCCTCTCTCTATTTTTAGTGAATAAATATTTGGCATCTATATCTCTCTCTCCGTCACTCTCTCTCCAGTCTATATCTTTCTTCTGTTTCTCCAGGAAATAAATATATGCTATTTTTATTTTACTCCCTCTCTCTATTTTTAGTGAATAAATATTTGGCATCTATATCTCTCTCTCCGTCACTCTCTCTCCAGTCTATATCTTTCTTCTGTTTCTCCAGGGAATAAATATATGCTATTTTTATTTTACTCCCTCTCTCTATTTTTAGTGAATAAATATTTGGCATCTATATCTCTCTCTCCGTCACTCTCTCTCCAGTCTATATCTTTCTTCTGTTTCTCCAGGGAATAAATATATGCTATTTTTATTTTACTCCCTCTCTCTATTTTTAGTGAATAAATATTTGGCATCTATATCTCTCTCTCCGTCACTCTCTCTCCAGTCTATAACTTTCCTCTGTTTCTCCAGGAAATAAATATATGCTATTTTTATTTTACTCCCTCTCTCTATTTTTAGTGAATAAATATTTGGCATCTATATCTCTCTCTCCGTCACTCTCTCTCCAGTCTATATCTTTCTTCTGTTTCTCCAGGGAATAAATATATGCTATTTTTATTTTACTCCCTCTCTCTATTTTTAGTGAATAAATATTTGGCATCTATATCTCTCTCTCCGTCACTCTCTCTCCAGTCTATATCTTTCTTCTGTTTCTCCAGGGAATAAATATATGCTATTTTTATTTTACTCCCTCTCTCTATTTTTAGTGAATAAATATTTGGCATCTATATCTCTCTCTCCGTCACTCTCTCTCCAGTCTATATCTTTCTTCTGTTTCTCCAGGGAATAAATATATGCTATTTTTATTTTACTCCCTCTCTCTATTTTTAGTGAATAAATATTTGGCATCTATATCTCTCTCTCCGTCACTCTCTCTCCAGTCTATATCTTTCTTCTGTTTCTCCAGGGAATAAATATATGCTATTTTTATTTTACTCCCTCTCTCTATTTTTAGTGAATAAATATTTGGCATCTATATCTCTCTCTCCGTCACTCTCTCTCCAGTCTATAACTTTCCTCTGTTTCTCCAGGAAATAAATATATGCTATTTTTATTTTACTCCCTCTCTCTATTTTTAGTGAATAAATATTTGGCATCTATATCTCTCTCTCCGTCACTCTCTCTCCAGTCTATATCTTTCTTCTGTTTCTCCAGGGAATAAATATATGCTATTTTTATTTTACTCCCTCTCTCTATTTTTAGTGAATAAATATTTGGCATCTATATCTCTCTCTCCGTCACTCTCTCTCCAGTCTATATCTTTCTTCTGTTTCTCCAGGGAATAAATATATGCTATTTTTATTTTACTCCCTCTCTCTATTTTTAGTGAATAAATATTTGGCATCTATATCTCTCTCTCCGTCACTCTCTCTCTAGTCTATATCTTTCTTCTGTTTCTCCAGGGAATAAATATATGCTATTTTTATTTTACTCCCTCTCTCTATTTTTAGTGAATAAATATTTGGCATCTATATCTCTCTCTCCGTCACTCTCTCTCCAGTCTATATCTTTCTTCTGTTTCTCCAGGGAATAAATATATGCTATTTTTATTTTACTCCCTCTCTCTATTTTTAGTGAATAAATATTTGGCATCTATATCTCTCTCTCCGTCACTCTCTCTCCAGTCTATAACTTTCCTCTGTTTCTCCAGGAAATAAATATATGCTATTTTTATTTTACTCCCTCTCTCTATTTTTAGTGAATAAATATTTGGCATCTATATCTCTCTCTCCGTCACTCTCTCTCCAGTCTATATCTTTCTTCTGTTTCTCCAGGGAATAAATATATGCTATTTTTATTTTACTCCCTCTCTCTATTTTTAGTGAATAAATATTTGGCATCTATATCTCTCTCTCCGTCACTCTCTCTCCAGTCTATATCTTTCTTCTGTTTCTCCAGGGAATAAATATATGCTATTTTTATTTTACTCCCTCTCTCTATTTTTAGTGAATAAATATTTGGCATCTATATCTCTCTCTCCGTCACTCTCTCTCCAGTCTATATCTTTCTTCTGTTTCTCCAGGGAATAAATATATGCTATTTTTATTTTACTCCCTCTCTCTATTTTTAGTGAATAAATATTTGGCATCTATATCTCTCTCTCCGTCACTCTCTCTCCAGTCTATAACTTTCCTCTGTTTCTCCAGGAAATAAATATATGCTATTTTTATTTTACTCCCTCTCTCTATTTTTAGTGAATAATTATTTGGCATCTATATCTCTCTCTCCGTCACTCTCTCTCCAGTCTATAACTTTCCTCTGTTTCTCCAGGAAATAAATATATGCTATTTTTATTTTACTCCCTCTCTCTATTTTTAGTGAATAAATATTTGGCATCTATATCTCTCTCTCCGTCACTCTCTCTCCAGTCTATATCTTTCTTCTGTTTCTCCAGGGAATAAATATATGCTATTTTTATTTTACTCCCTCTCTCTATTTTTAGTGAATAAATATTTGGCATCTATATCTCTCTCTCCGTCACTCTCTCTCTAGTCTATATCTTTCTTCTGTTTCTCCAGGGAATAAATATATGCTATTTTTATTTTACTCCCTCTCTCTATTTTTAGTGAATAAATATTTGGCATCTATATCTCTCTCTCCGTCACTCTCTCTCCAGTCTATATCTTTCTTCTGTTTCTCCAGGGAATAAATATATGCTATTTTTATTTTACTCCCTCTCTCTATTTTTAGTGAATAAATATTTGGCATCTATATCTCTCTCTCCGTCACTCTCTCTCCAGTCTATAACTTTCCTCTGTTTCTCCAGGAAATAAATATATGCTATTTTTATTTTACTCCCTCTCTCTATTTTTAGTGAATAAATATTTGGCATCTATATCTCTCTCTCCGTCACTCTCTCTCCAGTCTATATCTTTCTTCTGTTTCTCCAGGGAATAAATATATGCTATTTTTATTTTACTCCCTCTCTCTATTTTTAGTGAATAAATATTTGGCATCTATATCTCTCTCTCCGTCACTCTCTCTCCAGTCTATATCTTTCTTCTGTTTCTCCAGGGAATAAATATATGCTATTTTTATTTTACTCCCTCTCTCTATTTTTAGTGAATAAATATTTGGCATCTATATCTCTCTCTCCGTCACTCTCTCTCCAGTCTATATCTTTCTTCTGTTTCTCCAGGGAATAAATATATGCTATTTTTATTTTACTCCCTCTCTCTATTTTTAGTGAATAAATATTTGGCATCTATATCTCTCTCTCCGTCACTCTCTCTCCAGTCTATAACTTTCCTCTGTTTCTCCAGGAAATAAATATATGCTATTTTTATTTTACTCCCTCTCTCTATTTTTAGTGAATAATTATTTGGCATCTATATCTCTCTCTCCGTCACTCTCTCTCCAGTCTATAACTTTCCTCTGTTTCTCCAGGAAATAAATATATGCTATTTTTATTTTACTCCCTCTCTCTATTTTTAGTGAATAAATATTTGGCATCTATATCTCTCTCTCCGTCACTCTCTCTCCAGTCTATATCTTTCTTCTGTTTCTCCAGGGAATAAATATATGCTATTTTTATTTTACTCCCTCTCTCTATTTTTAGTGAATAAATATTTGGTATCTATATCTCTCTCCGTCACTCTCTCTCCCGTCCTATATCTTTCCTCTCTGTCTCTCCAGCGAATAAATATATATATATATATATATATATATATATATATATATATATATATATGTATATGCTATTTTTATTTTACTCCCTTTCTCTCTTCAGGTATTAGGTATTAGGATATTAAGTCACAGGCCTATAGAGGTAGGGTTTTCTTATAAAACAAGAGAAAAAGTTTTATTGTGTTGTTTCTGTCAAGCTTTTAAATATACTTCTGCCTATTAATTTTTCACACCTTTTATGTTCGCAGTTTTTCAATTTTCTATATCCAAAGTGATCAAAATATTTTAAACACTTAAAACTCACTGATTCTTAGGTTAAAAATTACCTAAACGTTTATATTAGATGACAAAACGTGTCTGAAACGTAGAATTATAAGGTGAACAATCGTTCCTTAACAAATAACTACACATTATATACTTAAAGCCGAACATTTTATAAGCCTTTAAACTTTAGGAAAGGAAGTTATTAAACGAAAGACCTAAAAGTAAGTGATTGGTTACATCTGATGAATATAATTGAGAAGTACCATTCATCTAGACCTAACCTGTTTGTACTTAGAAACCCTTGCAGCATCTCTTGGACGTGCGTGCATAAGTGTGGTCTCCCATAATCGCGGCCAATTATTTTACAACTCTTTTATTAATACTCACATTACTAAATATGGGCGCTTTAAGGACTCATAGTATATACGACATTCTGCCGAGTACTAATTGCAAAATCCAATTTGTTGTGTTTATGTTTGAGCAATCTCACTGTAAGGAAAGCAATCCAGGTCTTCATTATAATTAAAGGTAAATTTATTGACGACCGACCCGCCATCTGCTTTCACAACCTCAAGCTACGACCACTCTTATATTTATCCTTGTAAAACGCATTATACTAAAATCTTATCTTTACAAAATTACTTATAATTATTCTAATTAAAATTATCAGTGTTTATGATATAATAGATGTTGTTAGCTTTCCTACAAGCAATAACACTGCCCAGGCATGAGATTTCTGTGTCGTAATATGTGCAAGTAATAATTAATTGAACTTTTTACAGAGATAAAACGTAAAAATTATAATATACCTACGTTTTTGTAATATGAGGAATGCTCAAAATGTAAGGTTGCTTTTCGTGGGCAGTGTATATTAGGCTGTCAATTTTTTTTTCTTTTGTTGTGTTGGTACGTAATGTTTACATGAGTCCCAAACATAGATTACGGTTACAACTCTGTATTATTTTTCGTTTATTTTTTTTCTTTTGTTGTGTTGGTACGTAATGTTTACATGAGTCCCAAACATAGATTACGGTTACAACTCTGTATTATTTTTCGTTTATTTTTTTTCTTTTGTTGTGTTGGTACGTAATGTTTACATGAGTCCCAAACATAGATTACGGTTACAACTCTGTATTATTTTTCGTTTATTTTTTTTCTTTTGTTGTGTTGGTACGTAATGTTTACATTAGTCCCAAACATAGGTTACGGTTACAACTCTTGTATTATTTTTCGTTTATTTTTTTTCTTTTGTTGTGTTGGTACGTAATGTTTACATGAGTTCCAAACATAGGTTACGGTTACAACTATGTATTACTTTTCGTTTATTTTTTTTCTTTTGTTGTGTTGGTACGTAATGTTTACATGAGTCCCAAACATAGGTTACGGTTACAACTCTGTATTACTTTTTTTTTTCTTTTGTTGTGTTGGTACCTAATGTTTACATTAGTCCCAAACATAGGTTACGGTTACAACTCTTGTATTATTTTTCGTTTATTTTTTTTCTTTTGTTGTGTTGGTACGTAATGTTTACATGAGTCCCAAACATAGGTTACGGTTACAACTATGTATTACTTTTTTTTTTCTTTTGTTGTGTTGGTACGTAATGTTTACATGAGTCCCAAACATAGATTACGGTTACAACTCTGTATTATTTTTCGTTTATTTTTTTTCTTTTGTTGTGTTGGTACGTAATGTTTACATGAGTCCCAAACATAGGTTACGGTTACAACTATGTATTACTTTTTTTTTTTCTTTTGTTGTGTTGGTACCTAATGTTTACATTAGTCCCAAACATAGGTTACGGTTACAACTCTTGTATTATTTTTCGTTTATTTTTTTTTCTTTTGTTGTGTTGGTACGTAATGTTTACATGAGTCCCAAACATAGGTTACGGTTACAACTCTGTATTACTTTTTTTTTCTTTTGTTGTGTTGGTACTTAATGTTTACATTAGTCCCAAACATAGGTTACGGTTACAACTCTGTATTATTTTTCGTTTATTTTTTTTTCTTTTGTTGTGTTGGTACGTAATGTTTACATGAGTCCCAAACATAGATTACGGTTACAACTCTGTATTATTTTTCGTTTATTTTTTTTCTTTTGTTGTGTTGGTACGTAATGTTTACATGAGTCCCAAACATAGATTACGGTTACAACTCTGTATTATTTTTCGTTTATTTTTTTTCTTTTGTTGTGTTGGTACGTAATGTTTACATGAGTCCCAAACATAGATTACGGTTACAACTCTGTATTATTTTTCGTTTATTTTTTTTCTTTTTTGTGTTGGTACGTAATGTTTACATTAGTCCCAAACATAGGTTACGGTTACAACTCTTGTATTATTTTTCGTTTATTTTTTTTTCTTTTGTTGTGTTGGTACGTAATGTTTACATGAGTCCCAAACATAGGTTACGGTTACAACTATGTATTACTTTTCGTTTATTTTTTTTCTTTTGTTGTGTTGGTACGTAATGTTTACATGAGTCCCAAACATAGGTTACGGTTAAAACTCTGTATTACTTTTTTTTTTCTTCTGTTGTGTTGGTACCTAATGTTTACATTAGTCCCAAACATAGGTTACGGTTACAACTCTTGTATTATTTTTCGTTTATTTTTTTTCTTTTGTTGTGTTGGTACGTAATGTTTACATGAGTCCCAAACATAGGTTACGGTTACAACTATGTATTACTTTTTTTTTCTTTTGTTGTGTTGGTACGTAATGTTTACATGAGTCCCAAACATAGATTACGGTTACAACTCTGTATTATTTTTCGTTTATTTTTTTTCTTTTGTTGTGTTGGTACGTAATGTTTACATGAGTCCCAAACATAGGTTACGGTTACAACTATGTATTACTTTTTTTTTTTTCTTTTGTTGTGTTGGTACCTAATGTTTACATTAGTCCCAAACATAGGTTACGGTTACAACTCTTGTATTATTTTTCGTTTATTTTTTTTTCTTTTGTTGTGTTGGTACGTAATGTTTACATGAGTCCCAAACATAGGTTACGGTTACAACTCTGTATTACTTTTTTTTTTCTTTTGTTGTGTTGGTACGTAATGTTTACATGAGTCCCAAACATAGGTTACGGTTACAACTCTGTATTATTTTTCGTTTATTTTTTTTCTTTTGTTGTGTTGGTACGTAATGTTTACATGAGTCCCAAACATAGGTTACGGTTACAACTATGTATTACTTTTTTTTTTCTTTTGTTGTGTTGGTACCTAATGTTTACATTAGTCCCAAACATAGGTTACGGTTACAACTCTTGTATTATTTTTCGTTTATTTTTTTTTCTTTTGTTGTGTTGGTACGTAATGTTTACATGAGTCCCAAACATAGGTTACGGTTACAACTCTGTATTACTTTTTTTTTCTTTTGTTGTGTTGGTACTTAATGTTTACATTAGTCCCAAACATAGGTTACGGTTACAACTCTGTATTATTTTTCGTTTATTTTTTTTTCTTTTGTTGTGTTGGTACGTAATGTTTACATGAGTCCCAAACATAGATTACGGTTACAACTCTGTATTATTTTTCGTTTATTTTTTTTCTTTTGTTGTGTTGGTACGTAATGTTTACATGAGTCCCAAACATAGATTACGGTTACAACTCTGTATTATTTTTCGTTTATTTTTTTTCTTTTGTTGTGTTGGTACGTAATGTTTACATGAGTCCCAAACATAGATTACGGTTACAACTCTGTATTATTTTTCGTTTATTTTTTTTCTTTTTTGTGTTGGTACGTAATGTTTACATTAGTCCCAAACATAGGTTACGGTTACAACTCTTGTATTATTTTTCGTTTATTTTTTTTTCTTTTGTTGTGTTGGTACGTAATGTTTACATGAGTCCCAAACATAGGTTACGGTTACAACTATGTATTACTTTTCGTTTATTTTTTTTCTTTTGTTGTGTTGGTACGTAATGTTTACATGAGTCCCAAACATAGGTTACGGTTAAAACTCTGTATTACTTTTTTTTTCTTCTGTTGTGTTGGTACCTAATGTTTACATTAGTCCCAAACATAGGTTACGGTTACAACTCTTGTATTATTTTTCGTTTATTTTTTTTCTTTTGTTGTGTTGGTACGTAATGTTTACATGAGTCCCAAACATAGGTTACGGTTACAACTATGTATTACTTTTTTTTTTCTTTTGTTGTGTTGGTACGTAATGTTTACATGAGTCCCAAACATAGATTACGGTTACAACTCTGTATTATTTTTCGTTTATTTTTTTTCTTTTGTTGTGTTGGTACGTAATGTTTACATGAGTCCCAAACATAGGTTACGGTTACAACTATGTATTACTTTTTTTTTTTCTTTTGTTGTGTTGGTACCTAATGTTTACATTAGTCCCAAACATAGGTTACGGTTACAACTCTTGTATTATTTTTCGTTTATTTTTTTTTCTTTTGTTGTGTTGGTACGTAATGTTTACATGAGTCCCAAACATAGGTTACGGTTACAACTCTGTATTACTTTTTTTTTTCTTTTGTTGTGTTGGTACGTAATGTTTACATGAGTCCCAAACATAGGTTACGGTTACAACTCTGTATTATTTTTCGTTTATTTTTTTTTCTTTTGTTGTGTTGGTACGTAATGTTTACATGAGTCCCAAACATAGGTTACGGTTACAATCTGTATTATTTTTCGTTTTTTTTTTTCTTTTGTTGTGTTGGTACGTAATGTTTACATGAGTCCCAAACATAGCTTACGGTTACAACTCTGTATTATTTTTCGTTTATTTTTTTTTCTTTTGTTGTGTTGGTACGTAATGTTTACATGAGTCCCAAACATAGGTTACGGTTACAACTCTGTATTATTTTTCGTTTATTTTTTTTTACAGGCACTAAGATTAGACGTGTTTTGTTTTTCTCAGGTACTTTCTGCTATTAAGAAATGGATCAAAGATATCACATCAAATGTTGCTTAAAACTGGAATTAAGTTTTCTGAAAGACTTAATTGACCAATGGTAACGACGACCCTGCTCTGAATAAAAATAATGTGTATTAAGTTCAAACGTTAATATTTTCAAGCTCTTCCAAGATAGCCGAGAAGATTACAACAACGAACCCAGCTCTAGACGCCCCATTACATCAACAGATCAAAACGTGAAAAATTTAAGGGAAATGTTTTGAACGACTATTAGAGGACGTTGGTGCTATGCAGCTATGGGAAAACAGTTCATGACTTTTGCACCTCCTCACATGCAGTTGGTGGGGATGTTTTCACCAAAAGCAACACCACAATCCTGCCTCAGCCACCAAATTCTCCAGATTTGAGCTGCTGCGACTTTGTTTAAGCAGAATGTGATGCAAATTCGTTATCTATTTTTTTCCCATAGATTAGCCAAGCACGCAGAAACACTCCTAATCATTGTATCTGTCAAAAATAAACAAAATATGATACATTGTTGAATCTGTAAATATTTGTTTGGGACACGTGCACCAACACAACAAAATAAAAAAAACAATACAAAATCAAATGAACGATTCCCGCGAAATTTGAGAAATCACTAAATGTTTTGAGCACACCTCGAGGGTAATACAAACTTATCATGAATGTTTCTTCTCACATAAGGTAAAGTCAAGGGAATCACTGCCACTATAGTGCGGTAATTATTTCAGGCATTTCACTCTACCTTCCCTTCGTCTATACACTAGTTTGTATACATTTTGTTTCAGTCCTTTTAGAACTTTATACTTTTTTTCATATCCTAATATTTAGTAAACTTACTGAATATGTTTCAATAAATTGTACCTAGTGACTTTTTAATACTATATATTTTAAAAGTAAAACTTTTCTGAAATCTATTTATATTTCTTTAGCTGTTTGTTAATATATCAGTTTATTTTAGAAACACATTAGAGAGCTTGAACGTATTATAACAAAATAATTATTTTATGATTACCAAAAAGCTTATTATCATTATTATTTTTTTAATTGACATGACAAGTAATATAAACAAAAATTTTTAAAGTCAATTCCAATTTAGATCAACAAAGAAAAGTTTTATTTGAGTTATTTTCACGTTAAAACAGCTGTTCTACCTCATAACCTATAACAAAAATCAGCTGTATTATGAAATCATATGTTGTTACTTTTTTAAGCCAAATGGGACAAAGTACCTATATTACATACCAACATTTGTGAATCGTTTTTCTTTCATATAGAACTAAAATTAGTTCCTTATATTTAATTAATGGTATAATATTTGAAAAAAGGGTATTTACAGCAAGTTTCATCCACTACATGTTTTTAAAAAATGTATTTGAAATTGAGTGGATGATTAAAATGTATTTTACCGGTTTAAAATTTAAACAAGATGTATATGGGAGAGTGTGAACTAATAGAAGGAATTGAATAAAATGGACAAAATCATTTTTTATTATTTTATAGACACAGCATATAGTTTATATAAGATGTTATGCTGTGCATTTTAAAGGTTGAATATTATTAAGTCTTTTTTTGAAAACAAAAAATACTTAAAATATTATGAGTAGAGAAATATTATGAGTAGAGAAATATTATGAGTAGAGAAATATTATGAGTAGAGAAATAATATGAGTAGAGAAATATTATGAGTAGAGACATATTATGAGTAGACAAATATTATGAGTAGAGAAATATTATGAGTAGAGAAATACTATGAGTAGAGAAATATTATGAGAAGAGACATATTATGAGTAGAGAAATATTATGAGTAGAGACCGTTGATTTAAATTGTAAATGCTGCTAAAAGATAAACCGTTACCCTAAATTAGCTGTAAGCCAAAGCAGCTAGAAGGTTTAGCAACTCAATGGCACTTCTGGAAATGATGGTACTGGCACGCGCAGTCGTGATCCTCCTGGAAGTGAGCTGGGCTCTAATGGCATTCTGAAATGGAAATTAAAGACCAACAGTAAACTCTTCAAATGGCCTTTAAAAGCAAAACACGACTTCCTAAGTAATTATTGTTTCCTGTTTCTTGTTTTTATTCAGTAAAATTTCTTGTTACAATATACGTTTTAATGCAGCGTGTTTACTCTATACATGATTACGATTTTGTTGCATCTAACAGTGAAATTCCTACCTCGAAAGTGTATTAAATTCGTTTTATTAGTTTACATTATCCTTATATTTGTGTATATAAGTATATATATATATATATTTATTTATTTATTTATTTATTTTATACATATATATATAATATGTTTTCTTGTTTAATATTCTAAAACAACACAGGTAATTCAAATACAAGAATATTTATTAATTTATATTCAAAGCTTTTCGTTGGTAAACTGTACCAACATCATCAGGAATGAATAATACAATAATGAATATAAATTAATAAATATTCTTGTATTTGAATAACCTATCTTGTTATATATATATATATATATATATATATATATATATATATATATATATATATATATATATTGTTTAGATTTTCATTCGTTATTAAAATACGTTTTACTCATCCTCTAATGTTCAAAACTTTTCTCAAAACTTATAGTGGATGAAATTTGATGTTGTAACAAAGTTTTCAGATAATAATTCAATAATGAAATTAAATTAGGTAATTATAACTTTTAATTTCGCTTTCTATATTGTCAACTAATTTTGTGATTCCATCATATGTATAAACATATATTTATTAATTGTATTTATTTTAATAAAAAGTAGCTCAAATAATTTTTTTCCTTTGGTGGTTTCAGTAAAGTTGACCTTAAAACGTGTTTGTTTATATTATTTTTTATTATTAATTTCCTTTTATTTTAATGGAGTGTTTTTAGAAATCTAGTTCAATAAAACTTCTGTTGTTTAATGTATATTTTAGTTTTTCGTTTCAGATCTATTTTATTTACAAAAACACAATTATAAAACACAGTTTACCTAATAATAAACACGTATTTGAACATTGTTTTGAAATATTTTATTTATTTAAAACTGAAAACAAAAGTTTTCAAACTAGGGAAACAGGTATGTTAGTATGTTTTAACTTTTTTTTAACATTGTTTGTTCCCACCCAACAATAATCCCAATACCAGTTTGGTTTCTAATAATTCAAGCCCGAAATAGATTAGATTTTTTCACTTTTATTATTTTCGACGTAACGAAGAGCAATTCCAATATTTCCAAATTGAATACTTACAACTGTAGATTATAATTGCGTGAGCCTCTAATGAACGTGGTCGTACTGTAGTCTCCTGGAGATAATATTGTGCAGTTTAATAGGAGTCGGCGGTGCTGGTCGCCGTGAGATATGGACACATAGTGAACAACCTTCTTCGGCCAGACCTTCAAGTGTCGCCACGTTTTTAAAAGGCCAAGGCCTGAAATTGTTGTTTGGGATTGGTATTCTGTACTGACAAAAAATAAGTACATAATATATAAAAACGGGTAATAATATGTTATCAGTGTCATGGAGCTGGTTCAACCTTATGTCATCACATCCAATTATGGAATAGGAAGTAGAACTTTAGGGACGAAAATAGAGAAATATATATATATATATATATATATATATAAGCTGTCGATATTTTTACATTATCTGTAAATGAAAGAAAAAGAAAGTTCTTTGACAGGTAAGTAAACTTACTATATAGTTAATAGACCAAGCATTATATGTATAATTGCAAGAACACGCGTATGCAGAAGATCTGTCGAGTGTCTACCCTATTTCTATTTTTATAGTTTTGCTATTTTTATGTTTTAATTATAGCATTTCGTATCAACAGAATGCTTAGCATTCTTCAACATGTGTATTTCATCAAAGGCAATTAATTGTAGTTTTAGTGATATATTTTTCGTCTACATATTTTATATTATTATAATATTTAGCTAATATAAATATACAGTATATCAAAGCAACTGTGGATATTCAAATACAAGAATTATTATTTTTTATTATTGAAAACCGAGGATATTGATAACTCCTATATTTAAATATCATCAGTTATTTTGATTAATATACAAGTAAACCCACACACATACACACACACACACACACTCATACACACACACACACACACACACACACACACACACACACACAAACACACACACACACACACACACACACACACTCACACACACACACACACACACACACACACACACACACACACACAAACACACACACACACACACACACACACACAAACACACACACACACACACACACAAACACACACACACAGACACACACACCCACACAGACACACACACACACACACACACACACACACACACACACACACTCACACACACACACACACACACACACACACACACACACACACACACACTCACACACACACACACACACACACACACACACACACACACACAAACACACACACACACACACACACAAACACACACACACACACACACACACACACACACAAACACACACACACACACACACACACACACACACACACACACACCCACACAGACACACACACACACACATACACACACACACACACACACAAACACACACACACACACACACACCCACACAGACACACACACACACACACACACACACACACACACACACACACACTAGTAGACAATACTTTGACAATTTAAATAATTTTACGTTATTCCTCCATTGCTTTTAAGACGTAAGTCGGTTGCCCCTTGTTATTATTGGAAGGTTAATCTTATAACAGGGAGTAGCTTATATCTACTCCTTATTACTATTATAAGGTGTAATGATAGCCCCATAAGGTTCTCTCCGTCCTTATATAATTGGGACTATGTTCCTCTGAGTTTTGAAAGGGTTGTTTTAGGTAAATAATAATTGCATTAGTTCGTTTTGATTATTCTCCATCCCATAGACTTGGACGCAAGTAAATGGCCATAAATATAACAAGAGTAATCTGACGTCTGCATTTAGTACTATACACTCATAGCTCTATTGAAACCAAGAGCGTTATAACTCTATAGCTGAAAATCCTAGTTTGTCCCTAACTCTTTTGTGAGGGTTCCAAGTCCGTTATAACACTCTACTATGGAATCCTAGTTTTGTCCCTAACTCTTTCGGGGGGGTTCTACGTGCGTTATAACACTCTACCTGGAATCCTAGTTTTGTCCCTAACTCTTTCTAAGTGCGCTATAACTCTCTAGCTGAAAATCCTAGTTTGTCCCTAACTCTTTCGTGAGGGTTCTAAGTCCGTTATAACACTCTACCTGGAATCCTAGTTTTGTCCCTAACTATTTCGTGAGGGTTCTAAGTCCGTTATAACACTCTACCTGGAATCCTAGTTTTGTCCCTAACTCTTTCGTGAGGGTTCCAAGTCCGTTATAACTCTGTAGCTGGAAATCCTAGTTTTGTCCCTAACTCTTTCGTGAGGGTTCTAAGTGCGTTATATATCTCTCTAGCTGGAGTCCTAATTTTGTCCCTAACTCTTTCGTGAGGGTTCTAAGTGCGTTATAGCTCTCTAGCTGAAAATCCTACTTTTGTCCCTAACTCTTTCTAAGTGCGTTATCACTCTCTAGCTGGAAATGTTAGTTTCGTCCCTAACTCTTTCTAAGTTCGTTATCACTCTCTAGCTGGAAATGTTAGTTTCGCCCCTAACTCTTTCTAAGTGCGTTATAGCTCTCTAGCTGAAAATCCTAATTTTGTCCTTAACTCTTTCTAAGTGCGTTATAGCTCTCTAGCTGAAAATCCTGCTTTCGTCCCTAACTCTTTCTAAGTGCGTTATCACTCTCTAGCTGGAAATGTTAGTTTCGTCCCTAACTCTTTCTAAGTGCGTTATCACTCTCTAGCTGGAAATGTTAGTTTCGTCCCTAACTCTTTCTAAGTGCGTTATCACTCTCTAGCTGGAAATGTTAGTTTCGTCCCTAACTCTTTCTAAGTTCGTTATCACTCTCTAGCTGGATATGTTAGTTTCGTCCCTAACTCTTTCTAAGTGCGTTATCAGTCTCTAGCTGGAAATCCTAATTTTGTCCTTAACTCTTTCTAAGTGCGTTATAGCTCTCTAGCTGAAAATCCTAATTTTGTCCTTAACTCTTTCTAAGTGCGTTATCACTCTCTAGCTGGAAATCCTAATTTTGTCCTTAACTCTTTCTAAGTGCGTTATAGCTCTCTAGCTGAAAATCCTACTTTTGTCCCTAACTCTTTCTAAGTGCGTTATCACTCTCTAGCTGGAAATGTTAGTTTCGTCCCTAACTCTTTCTAAGTTCGTTATCACTCTCTAGCTGGAAATCCTAATTTTGTCCTTAACTCTTTCTAAGTGCGTTATAACTCTCTAGCTGGAAATCTTAGTTTTGTCCTTAACTCTTTCTAAGTGCGTTGTCATTTTCTAGCTTGAAATCTTAGTTTTGTACCTAACTATTTCTTAGTCCGTTATCACTCTCTAGCTGAAAATCCTAGTTTTGTCCGTTTTATTTAAAATAATCGTTAAAAATATTAAAATCTCTTAGGAAAGGAAAGTCCCGGAGTTTCAATACACAGTTGAAACGAAGTAAAATTATCTTAGTTTAAATAAGGAAAACGACATTTTGTACCTGCGCGTCAAGATTTGTTCTGTCTGACAAAATTATACATCTGGGATTTAGTCTGAAAAATATTTAAAAAAATTTTTTTTCTTAATTATTTTAGAACTTAGTATGATTAGTGCTTGTCCGCGATGTGTGTGTGTGTGTGTGTGTGTGTGTGTGTGTGTGTGTGTGTGTGTGTGTGTGTGTGTGTGTGTGTGTGTGTGTGTGTGTGTGTGTGTGTGTGTGTGTGTGTGTGTGTGTGTGTGTGTGTGTGTGTGTGTGTGTGTGTGTGTGTGTGTGTGTGTGTGTGTGACAATCAATATAACTCACATAGAATACGAACTATACAGTTACTTTTATTGCAATGAGCCATTGCTTAGGAATTAGTTTAAAAGAAAGAGTTTTGTTTTTAAGTTTAAATCCCGCAAATGTATCTCTAAATTGCAATATTATCCAGTAAATGAGGAACAAATAAACGACTCAATATTTTTCCGATCCCTTCACAAATTTATTTTGAGAGTAGCTCTAATTCTCGCATTTGTTTAAAAACAAGAGTTCTTAGAAGTAAATATAGGTTTTGACAAATTTTGTTTTGAAACTAGGAGTACACTAATAATATTATATTTAGAACAATTTTTCAAAGTATAGAAATACATTTTTTCATTTGTAAATAAGGAGACAAGCTTATTTGTAATTAAAAAAAATAAAAGTTTTTGTTATTATTTGTTATAATTTATGTCACGAAATATACAAATATACGCATCAGAAAAAAGTTGAAATAATTTTTTATATTTTATTATATTTTTCCCAAACGAATAGTGATGAAAATAAAGGAATGATTTTTTATACACAGTAAACGAAGTTAATGATTATGATCCAAATAATAAAATAAAATAAAGTAAATTTAAAATATTTTTAGATTCAAAATATAAGTTACTCATCTTCACTTCTGTTAAAAATATTATTTATATAAATTTGAGTACATTTTACCACTTTTCATAACAATAAAATATTTTCATAGGTGTTTCTAAGTAGTGTATTGCTAAAGACTTGATAATGGAGTTATTTCGAAACGCGTCAAACAAAAAAAGCATTTTAATGTTAGGAAAGTCAGAAAAAAGACACTTAAATGTATAAAATTATTAGTATCATAAATTAAAAATCTTAAAAGCGTGCAATGCAGTATTGATTAAAGCCTCGCCTTGAATTTAACCCAAAACTGGAGGAATGGAAGACATTTTAGAAACATTTAATACCAAATAATTTTGGTCATAGATTGAAACTAATTGCTAGACGTTAAATATAATGTAAAAAGAGTTTACAAAATTTCCAATAATGATATTAGATTAAAAATATTACGCATTAAATTAACAGATCTTAAAATTAGTTTGTCATTTTCAGTTTATTGTAGATTATTTAAACTTATACTTTACTTCTTATTAGATAAATATGTACATTTAATATGTTTATGGAAAGGTGTCAATTAAATTTGAAATAAAATAAAATTAAATTTGAAATCAAATAAAACTAAATTTGAAATCAAAGAAAATGAAATTTGAAATCAAGTAAAATGAAATTTGTTAATAAAATAAGTATAAATATTACACATTTAGGTTTTTGTTGTTCCCAAAGCTGCAATTATATTTTTTTTTTAAATTTCTTCTATTAGTTCACGATCTCTTTATATATATTTTGTTTAAATTTTCAATAGTTAATAAAATACTTTTTATTCATCCACTCAAGTTCACATACATTTTCTTAAAACTTGTAGTGGATGACACTTGACGTTATTACAGTTTTTTAAAATATTAATTTTATAATTAAATATAATGGCTTAACTTTAGTTTTATAATGGAGAGAAACTTTTCACAAAAAAGGCAAGGTATGGAATATAGTTAAAGTACAACTTGCTTAAAATAAGTGATAACATATGACTTCATAGAACAGCTGATTTTATGTTATGGGTTATGTGGTAGAACAGTTGTTTTAACGCACAGGTTATGTTACTTTATTTACATTATTTGTAATTATTGAACAAAAAGTAAGTAGATTATAATATTTCTTTGTTGGAATCGATTTGACGAAATTGTTGTTTGTATTACTTACCCTAGCGTACGAAATTTAAAGAGAATATTTTGCTCATGTATAAGTGGAACGACTCATGACCTAGCCACTTCCAGGTAATTAGAAGCACGGTGCTCAACGCTTAAAAACAATGAGCGATGTCGTCTCACGAAGAGCTAATCACAACCTCTTCCTGCTAATTATAAATGTCGAGGAGAGGGGGTGTTTGGCCTAATCGGATTTTACAAGTCGGGTGCTAGGTTGCAGAACTTGTCCCCATATTATAATATAATTCTTTGCATGATCTGGCAACGGAGGCAGGGTGTCGACTGTCTCTGTCGCACCCGAGGGAACGCCGTATAGCCCCCTCTCTCTCGCTCAAGCAACGCTTCTTGCAAGCTGCATTGAGAAGGCGATGCAGTTCGGCGCAGGGACTTGCATTAAGTGCATCAACGTATATGCACATACAAACGCACGCACATTCGATTAAAAAATGCAACAATGTGTGCGTCACGGTTTCCGGTTGCAAGTTTAACGAGTGACAGTTCAGAATGGGATTCAGTAATGCTGTGCGGTTAAAAAAATTTTTAATTAGTGAAGTTCGGAAAATTGTATTGAAGACATTCTGCATCCTCGGAATCCGACTGCAACTCATGTTATTTTAAAATAGACCCCGATCTAGTGCGCAAGTCCATCGTTTATTTTGCCGTCCGTGTTTTTTTCTAGCTAATTATATTCGCGTGTTAAACAATGTGCCCTTTTTTCTTGTATAACTCTGTGACTTGGATCCTTGAGTAATTGGTGTGTAAGGAACCACGTGCTCTGTGGCAAGCCAACTAGGCGCTTTGTGCGTGGAATCACTTCTTGGGAGGTTTTCTTCAACATAAAACAAGTCCCTCCATTCAAAGAAAGGTAGGTGATCCGGCTGGTCTGGGTAATTTTATTTTGGCGCCATTTTCTCTCATTACAAACCTATTTATAATTATCTATGATGATCCTGAAACATTTAAATACTTTTACAATATTGTTAGTTATTTAAGTGTGTATTGTAATGGTTAGATTTCGTTAATAATGACTGAAGATTGTGTAATTTGTAAATATATATGAATATAAAAATGTAAAATAAATTTAATTTTTAGGTTAAAAAACTTTTAAAACATAACATTTTAGAACAGGCCATTCAGTTCTTACAATGTTGTATTTTGTTTTGAAAAACAGTTTTGTTTTAACGTCACATATACAAGGTCTTTAGAAATATTAAATCTCGGAATGACGTTAATTAATACAACTATTAAAAGCTCTTAACGCAGAATGAATCATTTCCTTTATTTAACAGTTACGTCTCGATTTTCTTTAATAGTGCGGTTTTACTTCTCCTTAAAATGTAAAAATCTCATTTTTATTTTAACACTCTTATTTTATTGAAAATGCTATTTTCTTACAATTATTGCGAAATGCAAGTACTGTGAAATATCTATAAAAAGAGGAACCTTCAGTTTAAAACATCAATTACCTGTCTCTTGGGCAACTACGGCCAAGTGTTCAGTAGTAAAACGGACGTTAGCACTAATGGCTAAAGTAAAATTACAATACTAAAGCGATTTTAATTAAATATACTTGTTATCGATATATGATAAAGATATCATATGTCTAGACAAACTTAAGAAACTAAATTAATTTAAATTTTGAGATAATTTAAAATTGTTTTCAGAAAAAAAAATCTCTACTCAAGTTCAGTTTACAGCACGCCAAAATGAAATTTAAAAAATTATTTAAATATAACTTGTTTAATGAATGTTTTGTCAACTTCAAAACGGAGAAACTAAGTTTAAGTAAACTCCCTATAAAAAATATTCAAATGACAAAATTATTAAAAACGTAAATTTACTCTACAATTGCAAACTGTCTTTGTCCAAGTTAACTGTTTTTACATCAGGACTGAGTCGCCGTAACGAGTATTGGTTTATTAAGAAACTGTTTTTTTTTTTTAATTATATAGGCTTACAAATCTTTTTGTCGATAGTTAAAATTTGACAGTCTATGGAGTATAATTTTATAATCTACAGATATTAGGCCATGAAAGAATAATTTTATAATATAAATGGCCTATCTATACATATTTATAGATAAATAACGTGTTGGATGATAAAAGTATTTATTGATATATTTGTAAATTTATTAGAGGCTCAGTGTTAAACTTGATAGAGTAATAACTAAATTAAAATTTAGATATATTTTTAGAATATGTTATATCTGTTGTTTTAAACATTTTAGCAAAATTAATTTACAAAACTCTTACTATTTATTGTTTAACCTCGTAATATTGGTAAAAAGCAAAGATCACTGGAATCAAGAAAAATTTACATTTTTACAAAAATAATCAAAAGAGGTTTTTGGATAATATGAAACACTATTCTTTAAAAATATTGCGGATCTATAATTAGTCAAAGTAGTTATAATTTTTGAAAATATTCTTTTTATTTACAGTGAATGAAAGCAACTTAGTGAGTAAACTTAAATCTCATAAAACTGCCCACTGAAAGTAAGAAACACAATCTTATTACGTTTCAACAAGGTCAACCCCTTTACAACCTTCTTATTCCTTCTGTCATGTAACGGATGCTTGTGGCGCGCTGTGCTTCGACTTAACCCTCCGAAATAGCTTCCTACTTAAACAGTATCGTGTGCGTGCATCTCAGGGAGATAAATATTTAATTATTCCAAATATAAATTCAAACATTTTAAAACAACTTTATATATTTATATAAAATATATTTTCATTTTTTTCTTACGACTTAATTTTATTGTTTTGAAAAAATCGTATTAATCTTAAGAAAAATAAATAATTTGAAATTATAATTAATTTAATTCCTTTGGTAGTTTTTGCAATTATTTAGGCCTACTACTACATTTCCTACTTATTGCTTATAACACATGTTGTCAAAGATTTTTAGAATTGAACGAAGCTTTTTACTTCCTAATTAAATAAAGAAATAATGAAAGCAATAATGCAATTATATGCATCATAATATTGTATTTTAAAAGAAAAATATTTCTCATTCAAGTATTATATGAAGTTTTTCTATTCAAATTTAATTGTTGTTATTTCTAATAATACAATAAAATTTCTGAAAAGTAAAACTTTGTGATTATTCAAGAATTTATAACAATATAAATACAATTTATTCTAACTATAATTTTATTTAAAACCTGTACAAATTTATTACTTCTGGGGTTTCTATTTCAACACAAGAACATAAAATTATTCAATGCTAAAAAGCTATATCATTGTAACTTGGATTTTATTTTCAAACGTAAGTCCTCTATATTTGGAACGATTATAAAAATTAAAAGTTTTCAAAAGTATTAGTTTCATCCGTATTACTTTCTTATTAAAACATTTTACAAATTTTTAGAGATGATGTCCTCAGAATTTAATTAATATGTTAGTAGATAAATAGTCAAAATAGATGCAAACAGTGATTATTGAATGTTAAATATTGTTAACCTTAGGAATTTCAAAATATACTGGTTCATTGCGTATTTTTGCTCTGAAATTCTAATACTTAAGAGATAATACTCACGCTATTTGAATGTATCTAACACTTGGAGTAATTTCTGAGTACGCCAAGTTTTAAAAATCTGTTAAAAAATCAGTAAAATCTTTTTGGCTTACGTACAATGAAGTTTTGAAACAAAGGAACAGACAACAAATAGTCACTTTTAGATCGTAATACAATCAACAGTGACAAACCTACAACACTTGATTCTGGGAACGCTACTATTCAAATATAGCAAATGAATTATGATTATAGAAAAATGCTGACGGCAGCTTCTGTATGAAACAATGGGTTGGCATTTTGCTTGAATAGGTCTTCCTGAGATAAAACACGACCCTTACACCCGCACCTGCAGTCGGCTATCCGACTATCTTACAACGGTCATCTGTTTTTATTACTATACATCTTACAGAGTATATTAAGCGAAATTCCAATGCCAGAAAAAAACAAAGGTTTTTTTTCACATATTATACATTTACATTTGTTCATGCAAAATGTTGCATTTAGAACCATAACAATGTGTCAGTATTTCCTGGCGAATATATTGCAAAAACAGCAATTTATGGAAATTAAAATGAAAGATTACTTTTTTTCATTGCTGTAAAGGTGCAACATATTTCTAACATGTATTTGAACAAATCAATATTAGTTTCTTAAAATATGATTTAAAATATTATTTATTTACATTCTATGCAAGGTTTAGCGGGACAAACGTGACGTCCAATGCCCGATTGGAAACAGTTTAACCTGCGACCAACGCGCAACATGATCCCGTAACGTTTCGGATGAACATTGATAATTTGCACTAAACTAAACATTTATTACATAATATTATATTTTAAAACCTATATTCCTGCATGTGTTTAAAACTGTAATAGCTATTTTTCAATTCCTTCAGTTAGTTCACACTCCATATACTGTATGTATCTTGTACAAATTATCAGTCGTTAATACAATAGTTTTTATTAATCTACTCAAGTTCAGATATATTTTTTAAGCTAGCAGAGGAAGATACTTGAAGTTTACACAGTTGTTTTCATATAATAATTATTTAATTTAATTATTTGGTTTTAATACTTAATTTTACATTCTATTTTGCCATCATATACAATATATATATCTTGTTTTGTCTCAGTAAGTTTTAATAAATTTACTAAATTCAAAGTTCGGATAGTCATAAACTATTGTTTAAGTGTTTAATATTTATAAAGAGTAATTATTTAAGACGAGTAAGTCTTGAAGTAGGAATTTTACCCATTTATATATAGATAAGTATTTTCAATAAAAGTGTATTCCATGAAATAATATTTTTTTTTTAAATATTAAGTGCATTTAGTTTTGAATAATTTTTATTATGTTTTAGGGATGTTAAGGGATAATCGAACGTTTTTAAATAATTTCCCCAGATATTCATGTTTAAAGTCAAGTACATTAGGAATCTTTTATTTATAATTAGATTTAAAAATCCTATTTTAAATTGAACGCCTAGGAAATTTAATAATTTTAAACTTTCAAAGGAAATTATTTTAACTTTCCTCTTTAATCTGATAAATTTCATTTTGACATTTTATAAAATATATATATATATATATATAGGCTATATATATATATATATATATATATATATATATATATATATATATATATATATATATATTAAAATCGTTGACATAAAATGCAATTGAAATGTTTTATAATACATTAAAACGTAATGAATACTATTTATAAATCAGTCTAAAATCAACAAAGAACTCCAACTCAACTTGAAAAGATTGTATTTGAAATTGAGTGGATGTATAAAAAGTATTTAATTAACGATAGAAAATTTCAAGATATATATAGGAAAAGAGTGGAAAAATAGAATAAATTGGGGGAAAATAGCAAATAATTGGTATGCATAGTTTTGGCCAACTTGGAAGATTTCTTTTGTCTTATGTCAGATTATTTCAGTAATGCATCTTGATGCAGGAAGCATGGACGCATCGCCTTGGGCTATTTTTAGACATAATTGCAACATGCAAACTCTTCTAACACCACAACTAGACTCTCCGTGCCCTATATTTCAATTATTATGATCGCGCATTTCTTATTTATATCCGTTGCATACACGTTACATTTTGCTACTAAACCAAACATTCAATGAAAATAATCCATTGAGCTTGACATACAAATAAAAAGGTTACATAGTTTTTTAAAAACATTAAATAGAAAATGATCGTGTAGTTTTAGAGAAACATGCCGACTTCACAGTGTCATAATAATTTTAAAAGTATGTAAATCAACACCAATTTTTAAAATTTTCTTAAACAAATTATACTAAACGAAATTAATTGTAATTACGATTCTGAAATTATTAACCCTTTTTAAGGCAATAGATTATTACAGATTATGTATTCAGTAACAATCTTATTTATTTTATTCTTTTTAATTACATTTTATCGCCATAACAATAGAAAAAGATATTTTTTGTCTAATGAAAGTCTTACATCAACGAATAATTAAAATATTTTATTCAATGGAAAATATTTAATCGAATAATATTATAATGCCTAAGCTATAGATTTACGTATTCAATCGAAATATACAACATTTCTAGCATTGTGTGTTTATAAAGTTTATTTAAAGTATATTTTTAGTATATGTCAACAAAACATATCGATACTAAAGCATCATTTTAAAATAAAAACTAAGGAATTTAAAAAGTTTAAAATATTTTATTTCAAAGGTAATTTGTCGTTTTAATAAAATTAAATATTGCTTTATTGAAAATATTTCAACGTAGAAACTAATGTATAATTTGATGGACGGCATTGCTTATTGCTCTCGCACTAAGCGTTAATGTAGAAATGTTTTACTTGACTTTATAAAAAGAAATAAAATAAATATAAAATAATAAAAGGAAATTCTTGAAACGAATAATATAATAATTACCAAAATTTGACTTTTCTTAAATACCTGAGATTTTGTGATGGAAGAAATAAACATGAGAATGGTGTTATCGTTACACCGAGAATATTTTAGATTTATTGAAGGAATTTGTTTTTAAGAAAACTTTTTGAAAACTCTACACCTATCAATAATTCAATATAAATGATAATTTTTGTTGAATCGTCAAAGTATGTCTTGAAAAATTACTTCATATTTAACTAAACTATTTTTGTAATATATTGAATTAAATCCAAACAATTGCTGTACATTATAAGCAAGTGGAGTTATGTGTCAATATTGATCATAGAGCATAAAGTACGTTTCAATGTTATAAGACGTCATCTTAAAACTAATTATTTCAACAATAGAAGCATGCGTTTTCTAGAGTATCTGTTAGCTAGGTATAGAAAATCAAAGGGCTAATATAACTATGTTAATTATTGGAATAATGAATTATTTTTTAAATATACTTGCGTCTTTAATTTAAAAAATTGATAATGCTGTATCGATAAAAAGAAAACACTAATTTTATGCTAAGCTAGCAATTTCACTTTAATTACAAGTTAATCCTGTTCTTTGTCGTTTTAAATAACTGTTTTAAAAGTGAATCGTGAATTACTCTAAATTTTAAACTGTAAAAACCACCACTGGTCACTAGTTTTGAACCTATTTTGGAATATTTTCCGTTACTAAACCCAATTTTATGATTGCATTTACATTTATATAAAATATAGAGCAATCTCAAATGAGAAAATTTAAAGGATATTCATCAGATTCAAATGAGCTAAAGGATGTACACCTACCCAAAAGTAAAACTTAACTTAAACCAAACAAAAAAACCTAAAATTAAATTCGTTTGTATATTACGGGGTCATATCACTGGACCCGATAAAATATATTGTAGTGCACACAAATATATACCATGTTGTTATTGTTAAGAATTATTTGCGGTTCGTATCCTCAATATCTTTTTAAATTGCGATTCAAAAAATTTGTAAATACAATTATGTACATAATTCTGGGTGTATTTAGTTATTTAATAACTTACTAAAAGATATATATATATATATATATATATATATATATATATATATATATATATATGTATATATATATATATATATATATATATATATTTACATATTTACTGCATACAATTACCACATTATAAACATACATAATGTTATAATTAAATAATAAAAATATATACAACTCACAAATATACAATTTTTTATTTCAAACGCGTATCGACGACTACTTTGTCGTCATCTTCAGTGAAAATACACAAATGAAATTAACTAAAAAATATATATATATTTTTTTTAGTTAATTTCATTTGTGTATTTTCACTGAAGATGACGACAAAGTAGTCGTCGAAACGCGTTTGAAATAAAAAATTGTATATTTGTGAGTTGTATATATTTTTATTATTTAATTATAACTTTCACTCACAAGCCAGCTCGAATATTATTTATACATAATGTTACCTGTATAAAGTGTTTACACCTGTCCCTATATAATAACATTCACCGTCATAGGTTAGCCTGTCAAAAAAAAAAAATTGTTTTCTAGCTCTTACGTGAAGTCGCTAACTCAAGTTTTATATCATCGAGGTATTAAAATTTATTTTGTAAAATATTTTAAATTAAAACTGCTAAAATCATTTTATCGTAAATAAATTTTTACCTCATTTTACAAATCATAGTTTCGTAAATAAAAATAAATATAGCACTAAAGGAAAATTAATTTTTAATAAAGAAAGACAATTTAACAAAGGAGAAACTATTTGTAGAAGAAACGATAGTGAAATGATAATCGCGCTTATATTATGTAACAAAATTACTCAGAAATATTTGCGTGATTTATAGTTAAATGTTAGCCTTTTACAGTCTTAAAATCAGTCAACTAGCAATCTTCCTTTTTAAAATAAGAGTCGATTGTCAATCCTTAGGCAACCAGCAACACTTTAAAAACTTTGCATAACCCTTCCCTGGCTATTTATATTATAAAAGGACGATATACTCAAAACTTCAAGTTTCTGTTTTTTTTCTACCTCAAGACCTATGCAAATACGTTAGTCAGATTATTGTATTTTATAGATACACATGTAAAATATATGTATTAGATATATATTAGATATGTAGACTATTTGTATTCCTAAATCGTTTGGGCTCCTCCGAAATGATAAACGTATATTTATTTGTCATTACATCTTTATTTTTTCTTGCTTTATTATTTTCAAAAGGCTTATTTTATTTTATGTAAGTTTAAAAGAAACTGTAACAAGTATAGAGACGTATTCAATCAGAAAAGTGCGAGAACCTGAAATAAAAAACGAATATTTTTTGAAAATTACTTCTCTGTTTTGAAGTTTTACTAGTTAATAAACACCATAAACTTTTTTATCATTCGAATTCCACCAGAGACAGAAGTAATTTATTTCCAAAACTACTCCTACGCATTCCGTAGTCTAGTAACTTTAATGTTTTTGTGATGGTATTGCTTATTTGTTTTATTAGGCTTTCATTTATACAATATCAAGAGCAGAGTGGTACAATATATTGCAATGAAAATATTGGAAAGAACCCCAATGCCACCAAAATAATCAAAAATAAATAAATAAAGTACTTAAGCTTAAACCCTTATGTACATTTCGATGCCCATATCATCATCATCAGAGGGTCTTATTACAAAATTACTATCTAGCAAACAAGAAGTTACACACTAGAATGAGATCATTCTAGCACTTCTTGTTTGCCAGATTCTAATAATTTTGTAGTAAGAACCTCTACAAAATCTATGTCTGTCGCTGATGATGACATAGTCGGCGAAATGTACATAAGGTTTTAATATTAAGTAACTTGTTTTATTTGTTTTTTTTTTGTGGTATTGGGGTTCTTTCTAATATTTTTTTAAGGTTACATTTATTGCGTTTATTACATCAGACACTATTTTATCCTTTAGACAATTTAGTGTTATTTTTCATGTATTAGAGCAAAACATTTATTACAATTTACACACTAATTTGATTTAATTATATTTAATAATAATTCAACTGTATGGTCTAAGCAAATTTTATGTGTGTTTAGCTTATAATTCGGTAATTAATGCTAAGCAAATGACACTAATTAACAAACGCACAGGTATTACCAGTTTTAGTAACAATTCTAGAGGGGGCGATGTTATCACTGAGTTAGTGTAAGCCTAATGATGGAAAAATCATTGTCGAAACTAGTCTAGTTATTAACTAAATACAAAGTGTTGAAGTGAGTTTTCAGTGCCTATCCTTGTGTTATTTAATACACTTAATTTGTATTTACATTCTGTCAGATAAGAATATAAATGTAATTCTGTATAAAATATTATACAATAAGGATTTGAAAAAATTAGACGATTAAAATTGGAGAAATTCCAACTGAAATTAAAACACCCTATTAATGAATATTTCGCCATTTTAGTTCCCTAAAATTAAGAATTTTATAAAAATTTACTTCCTCATCTATTAGTAAACGCGAAGTACTTAAGGCGTATGCATGCTTTAAATGTGCATCGCACATGCATAAGCTGCCATTTGAAGTCCACCAACTGGTAAGATTGGATGCAATGTTCGCGCGCCAGGTCATTCACACCCATATTCCCGCCAATATACGAACTTACTTTCCGTTCTAGATTTTACTTCTTGTACGATTTATAGCACTTGCGTAAATTTAGTCTCCATCCCACACTTTCGTGTTTTTTGTCAAAGTTGGAAACTTAAACGTGTAGAAAATAGTTGAAATAAGTTGTTGGAAGTGATACAACGAACAGAACATTTAAGCTAAAACAGTTCCTATTCAGAAAATACTAATTTCTTCTTTAGTTATAAAGGTGTTAGTTTAATTATTTGTGGGTTTAATTACTTGTGGTTTAATTACTTGTGGGTTTAATTACTTGTGGGTTTAATTACTTGTGGGTTTAATTACTTGTGGGTTTAATTACTTGCGGGTTTAATTACTTGTGGGTTTAATTACTTGTGGTTTAATTACTTGTGGGTTTAATTACTTGTGGTTTAATTACTTGTGGGTTTAATTACTTGTGGGTTTAATTACTTGCGGGTTTAATTACTTGCGGGTTTAATTACTTGTGGTTTAATTACTTGTGGTTTAATTACTTGTGGGTTTAATTACTTGTGGGTTTAATTACTTGTGGGTTTAATTACTTGTGGGTTTAATTACTTGTGGGTTTAATTACTTGCGGGTTTAATTACTTGTGGGTTTAATTACTTGTGGGTTTATTTACTTGTGGGTTTAATTACTTGTGGGTTTAATTACTTGTGGGTTTAATTACTTGCGGGTTTAATTACTTGCGGGTTTAATTACTTGCGGGTTTAATTACTTGCGGGTTTAATTACTTGTGGGTTTAATTACTTGTGGGTTTAATTACTTGTGGGTTTAATTACTTGTGGGTTTAATTACTTGTGGGTTTAATTACTTGCGGGTTTAATTACTTGTGGGTTTAATTACTTGTGGGTTTAATTACTTGTGGGTTTAATTACTTGTGGGTTTAATTACTTGTGGGTTTAATTACTTGTGGGTTTAATTACTTGTGGGTTTAATTACTTGTGGGTTTAATTACTTGTGGGTTTAATTACTTGTGGGTTTAATTACTTGTGGGTTTAATTACTTGTGGGTTTAATTACTTGTGGGTTTAATTACTTGTGAGTTTAATTACTTGTGGGTTTAATTAAATTAACACACAGGGATACATACAATTATGACTCAAAATTGTAAACAATATTTTTTTACTCTAATTTGCTAAAGAGCTTCCTAATTTTTCATTTCATATTAAATTATCTGATTTATTGTTTCGCAAAATATTACTGAAGTATAAAAGGTACAAATTATTTGAATAATTACATCCTGAAAATAATAGTTAAAATAATATTTATAAATTATTAATTTATATTGTTTTCTTAGCAAAAATATTTCCAAAATTTACTCTCCAATAATATTCGCCTTAAACAGTCTGAGATTTATTTATGGTAAATAAAATTCACAATGGAATATATTTTATAGTAAAGAACTTGATAATTAAGTAATAAAATAGGGACTGGGCCTAATTCATTATTTTATTTAAATTGTCTTTAGATTTTGCTCGTTATGATTGAAAAATATTGCATTGTACATTTATACACGGTATCCATGAAATAGTTTGACGCCGACCTTACTATCCAAGCTCGAAATATAAGCTTACTTTCCAAGTTTCGAAATTATATTTCCTGAAAGTGATTTATTAAGATTTATATTTAATTTTGTTCCATTTTAAACCAATAAACCCTTCTATTCACATAGATAAATTGAAAAATTTTTATTATAATATTTATGTACATTTCGATTCTAAGGCAATCATCTTTAGAGGAAATTACTAAAAGAACAATTGTAATAAATTGAGTTATTCGTGTAATAGATTCCTCTGAAAACGATTGCTTTGCAATCGAAACGTGCATCAGGATTTATATAAAATGTTTTTGTGGTTAAGAGGTTTTATGTATTTAAGTTACTCCAAGTCGTTATTTATGCTGAATATTTATATTCTAAAGCGTAATTAGCAAAGGCATTTCATATCATTGGGACGTCTAATCTGTAACATAAATTCCAAAATGGCCGGAAACACTAAACCAAGACTTAAAACATTACGAAATGCCATACATTGTATAATCCAAAGGACTTATTCTGTTTAGGGAAGTGGGTGTATGCCATACATTGTATAATCCAAAGGACTTATTCTGCTTAGGAATGTGGGTGTATGCCATACATTGTATAATCCAAAATACTTATTCTGCTTAGGGATGTGGGTGTATGCCATACATTGTATAATCCAAAATACTTATTCTGCTTAGGGATGTGGCTGTATGCCATACATTGTATAATCCAAAGGACTTATTCTGCTTAGGGATTTGGGTGTATGCCATACATTGTATAATCCAAAATACTTATTCTGCTTAGGGATGTGGGTGTATGTCATACATTGTATAATCCAAAGGACTTATTCTGCTTAGGGATTTGGGTGTATGTCATACATTGTATAACCCAAAGGACTTATTCTGTTTAGGGATGTGGGTGTATGCCATACATTGTATAATCCAAAGGACTTATTCTACTTAGGGATGTGGGTGTATGTCATACATTGTATAACCCAAAGGACTTATTCTGCTTAGGGATGTGGGTGTATGTCATACATTGTATAATCCAAAGGACTTATTCTGCTTAGGGATGTGGGTGTATGCCATACATTGTATAATCCAAAGGACTTATTCTGCTTAGGGATGTGGGTGTATGTCATACATTGTATAATCCAAAGGACTCATTCTGCTTAGGGATGTGGGTGTATGTCATACATTGTATAATCCAAAGGACTTATTCTACTTAGGGATGTGGGTGTATGCCATACATTGTATAATCCAAAGGACTTATTCTGCTTAGGGATGTGGGTGTATGTCATACATTGTATAATCCAAAGGACTCATTCTGCTTAGGGATGTGGGTGTATGTCATACATTGTATAATCCAAAGGACTTATTCTGCTTAGGGATGTGGGTGTATGTCATACATTGTATAATCCAAAGGACTTATTCTGCTTAGGGATGTGGGTGTATGTCATACATTGTATAATCCAAAGGACTTATTCTGCTTAGGGATGTGGGTGTATGCCATACATTGTATAATCCAAAGGACTTATTCTGCTTAGGGATGTGGGTGTATGCCATACATTGTATAATCCAAAGGACTTATTCTGCTTAGGGATGTGGGTGTATGTCATACATTGTATAATCCAAAGGACTTATTCTACTTAGGGATGTGGGTGTATGCCATACATTGTATAACCCAAAGGACTTATTCTGCTTAGGGATGTGGGTGTATGCCATATATTGTATAATCCAAAGGACTTATTCTGCTTAGGGATTTGGGTGTATGCCATACATTGTATAATCCAAAATACTTATTCTGCTTAGGGATGTGGCTGTATGTCATACATTGTATAATCCAAAGGACTTATTCTGCTTAGGGATGTGGCTGTATGCCATACATTGTATAATCCAAAGGACTTATTCTGCTTAGGGATGTGGCTGTATGCCATACATTGTATAATCCAAAGGACTTATTCTGCTTAGGGATGTGGCTGTATGTCATACATTGTATAATCCAAAGGACTTATTCTGCTTAGGGATGTGGCTGTATGCCATACATTGTATAATCCAAAGGACGTATTCTGCTTAGGGATGTGGGTGTATGCCATACATTGTATAACCCAAAGGACTTATTCTGCTTAGGGATGTGGGTGTATGCCATACATTGTATAACCCAAAGGACTTATTCTGCTTAGGGATGTGGCTGTATGTCATACATTGTATAATCCAAAGGACGTATTCTGCTTAGGGATTTGGGTGTATGCCATACATTGTATAATCCAAAATACTTATTCTGCTTAGGGATGTGGGTGTATGTCATACATTGTATAATCCAAAGGACTTATTCTGCTTAGGGATTTGGGTGTATGCCATACATTGTATAATCCAAAATACTTATTCTGCTTAGGGATGTGGGTGTATGCCATACATTGTATAATCCAAAATACTTATTCTGCTTAGGGATGTGGGTGTATGTCATACATTGTATAATCCAAAATACTTATTCTGCTTAGGGATGTGGGTGTATGCCATACATTGTATAATCCAAAATACTTATTCTGCTTAGGGATGTGGGTGTATGTCATACATTGTATAATCCAAAGGACTTATTCTGCTTAGGGATGTGGGTGTATGTCATACATTGTATAACCCAAAGGACTTATTCTGCTTAGGGATGTGGGTGTATGTCATACATTGTATAATCCAAAGGACTTATTCTGCTTAGGGATTTGGGTGTATGCCATACATTGTATAATCCAAAATACTTATTCTGCTTAGGGATGTGGGTGTATGTCATACATTGTATAATCCAAAGGACTTATTCTACTTAGGGATGTGGGTGTATGCCATACATTGTATAATCCAAAGTACTTATTCTGCTTAGGGATGTGGGAGTATGCCATACATTGTATAATCCAAAGGACTTATTCTACTTAGGGATGTGGGTGTATGCCATACATTGTATAATCCAAAGGACTTATTCTGCTTAGGGATGTGGGTGTATGTCATACATTGTATAATCCAAAGGACTTATTCTGCTTAGGGATGTGGGTGTATGTCATACATTGTATAACCCAAAGGATTTATTCTGCTTAGGGATGTGGGTGTATGTTATACATTGTATAACACAAAGGACTTATTCTGCTTAGGGATGTGGGTGTATGCCATACATTGTATAACCCAAAGGACTCATTCTGCTTAGGGATGTGGCTGTATGCCATACATTGTATAACCCAAAGGACTTATTCTGTTTAGGGATGTGGGTGTATGTCATACATTGTATAATCCAAAGGACTTATTCTACTTAGGGATATGGGTGTATGCCATACGTTGTATAATCCAAAGGACTTATTCTGCTTAGGGATGTGGGTGTATGTCATACATTGTATAACCCAAAAGACTTATTCTGCTTAGGGATGTGGGTGTATGTCATACATTGTATAACACAAAGGACTTATTCTGCTTAGGGATGTGGGTGTATGCCATACATTGTATAACCCAAAGGACTTATTCTGCTTAGGGATGTGGGTGTATGCCATACATTGTATAACCCAAAGGACTCATTCTGCTTAGGGATGTGGCTGTATGCCATACATTGTATAACACAAAGGACTTATTCTGCTTAGGGATGTGGGTGTATGTCATACATTGTATAACCCAAAAGACTTATTCTGCTTAGGGATGTGGGTGTATGTCATACATTGTATAACCCAAAGGACTTATTCTGCTTAGGGATGTGGGTGTATGCCATACATTGTATAACCCAAAGGACTCATTCTGCTTAGGGATGTGGCTGTATGCCATACATTGTATAACCCAAAAGACTTATTCTGCTTAGGGATGTGGCTGTATGCCATACATTGTATAACCCAAAGGACTTATTCTGCTTAGGGATGTGGGTGTATGCCATACATTGTATAACCCAAAGGACTTATTCTGCTTAGGGATGTGGGTGTATGCCATACATTGTATAATCCAAAGGACTTATTCTGCTTAGGGATGTGGGTGTATGTCATACATTGTATAATCCAAAGGACTTATTCTGCTTAGGGATGTGGCTGTATGTCATACATTGTATAACCCAAAGGACTTATTCTGCTTAGGGATGTGGGTGTATGCCATACATTGTATAATCCAAAGGACTTATTCTGCTTAGGGATGTGGGTGTATGCCATACATTGTATAACCCAAAGGACTTATTCTGCTTAGGGATGTGGGTGTATGTTATACTTTGTATAACACAAAGGACTTATTCTGCTTAGGGATGTGGGTGTATGTCATACATTGTATAACCTAAAGGACTTATTCTGCTTAGGGATGTGGGTGTATGCCATACATTGTATAATCCAAAGGACTTATTCTGCTTAGGGATGTGGGTGTATGCCATACATTGTATAATCCAAAGGACTTATTCTGCTTAGGGATGTGGGTGTATGTCATACATTGTATAATCCAAAGGACTTATTCTGCTTAGGGATGTGGGTGTATGCCATACATTGTATAACCCAAAGGACTTATTCTGCTTAGGGATGTGGGTGTATGCCATACATTGTATAACCAAAAGGACTTATTCTGCTTAGGGATGTGGGTGTATGCCATACATTGTATAATCCAAAGGACTTATTCTGCTTAGGGATGTGGGTGTATGTCATACATTGTATAATCCAAAGGACTTATTCTGCTTAGGGATGTGGGTGTATGTCATACATTGTATAACCCAAAGGACTTATTCTGCTTAGGGATGTGGGTGTATGTTATACATTGTATAACACAAAGGACATATTCTGCTTAGGGATGTGGGTGTATGCCATACATTGTATAACCCAAAGGAATCATTCTGCTTAGGGATGTGGCTGTATGCCATACATTGTATAACCCAAAGGACTTATTCTGCTTAGGGATGTGGGTGTATGTCATACATTGTATAATCCAAAGGACTTATTCTACTTAGGGATGTGGGTGTATGCCATACATTGTATAATCCAAAGGACTTATTCTGCTTAGGGATGTGGGTGTATGTCATACATTGTATAATCCAAAGGACTTATTCTGCTTAGGGATGTGGGTGTATGTCATACATTGTATAACCTAAAGGACTTATTCTGCTTAGGGATGTGGGTGTATGTCATACATTGTATAACACAAAGGACTTATTCTGCTTAGGGATGTGGGTGTATGCCATACATTGTATAATCCAAAGGACTTATTCTGCTTAGGGATGTGGGTGTATGTCATACATTGTATAATCCAAAGGACTTATTCTGCTTAGGGATGTGGGTGTATGTCATACATTGTATAATCCAAAGGACTTATTCTGCTTAGGGATGTGGGTGTATGTCATACATTGTATAATCCAAAGGACTTATTCTGCTTAGGGATGTGGGTGTATGTCATACATTGTATAACCTAAAGGACTTATTCTGCTTAGGGATGTGGGTGTATGCCATACATTGTATAATCCAAAGGACTTATTCTGCTTAGGGATGTGGGTGTATGTCATACATTGTATAATCCAAAGGACTTATTCTGCTTAGTGATGTGGGTGTATGTCATACATTGTATAACCTAAAAGACTCATTCTGCTTAGGGATGTGGGTGTATGTCATACATTGTATAATCCAAAGGACTTATTCTGCTTAGGGATGTGGGTGTATGTCATACATTGTATAACCTAAAGGACTTATTCTACTTAGGGATGTGGGTGTATGCCATACATTGTATAATCCAAAGGACTTATTCTGCTTAGGGATGTGGGTGTATGTCATACATTGTATAACCCAAAGGACTTATTCTGCTTAGGGATGTGGGTGTATGTCATACATTGTATAATCCAAAGGACTTATTCTGCTTAGGGATGTGGGTGTATGTCATACATTGTATAACCTAAAGGACTTATTCTACTTAGGGATGTGGGTGTATGCCATACATTGTATAATCCAAAGGACTTATTCTGCTTAGGGATGTGGGTGTATGTCATACATTGTATAATCCAAAGGACTTATTCTGCTTAGGGATGTGGGTGTATGCCATACATTGTATAACCCAAAGGACTTATTCTGCTTAGGGATGTGGGTGTATGCCATACATTGTATAACCAAAAGGACTTATTCTGCTTAGGGATGTGGGTGTATGCCATACATTGTATAATCCAAAGGACTTATTCTGCTTAGGGATGTGGGTGTATGTCATACATTGTATAATCCAAAGGACTTATTCTGCTTAGGGATGTGGGTGTATGTCATACATTGTATAACCCAAAGGACTTATTCTGCTTAGGGATGTGGGTGTATGTTATACATTGTATAACACAAAGGACATATTCTGCTTAGGGATGTGGGTGTATGCCATACATTGTATAACCCAAAGGAATCATTCTGCTTAGGGATGTGGCTGTATGCCATACATTGTATAACCCAAAGGACTTATTCTGCTTAGGGATGTGGGTGTATGTCATACATTGTATAATCCAAAGGACTTATTCTACTTAGGGATGTGGGTGTATGCCATACATTGTATAATCCAAAGGACTTATTCTGCTTAGGGATGTGGGTGTATGTCATACATTGTATAATCCAAAGGACTTATTCTGCTTAGGGATGTGGGTGTATGTCATACATTGTATAACCTAAAGGACTTATTCTGCTTAGGGATGTGGGTGTATGTCATACATTGTATAACACAAAGGACTTATTCTGCTTAGGGATGTGGGTGTATGCCATACATTGTATAATCCAAAGGACTTATTCTGCTTAGGGATGTGGGTGTATGTCATACATTGTATAATCCAAAGGACTTATTCTGCTTAGGGATGTGGGTGTATGTCATACATTGTATAATCCAAAGGACTTATTCTGCTTAGGGATGTGGGTGTATGTCATACATTGTATAATCCAAAGGACTTATTCTGCTTAGGGATGTGGGTGTATGTCATACATTGTATAACCTAAAGGACTTATTCTGCTTAGGGATGTGGGTGTATGCCATACATTGTATAATCCAAAGGACTTATTCTGCTTAGGGATGTGGGTGTATGTCATACATTGTATAATCCAAAGGACTTATTCTGCTTAGTGATGTGGGTGTATGTCATACATTGTATAACCTAAAAGACTCATTCTGCTTAGGGATGTGGGTGTATGTCATACATTGTATAATCCAAAGGACTTATTCTGCTTAGGGATGTGGGTGTATGTCATACATTGTATAACCTAAAGGACTTATTCTACTTAGGGATGTGGGTGTATGCCATACATTGTATAATCCAAAGGACTTATTCTGCTTAGGGATGTGGGTGTATGTCATACATTGTATAACCCAAAGGACTTATTCTGCTTAGGGATGTGGGTGTATGTCATACATTGTATAATCCAAAGGACTTATTCTGCTTAGGGATGTGGGTGTATGTCATACATTGTATAACCTAAAGGACTTATTCTACTTAGGGATGTGGGTGTATGCCATACATTGTATAATCCAAAGGACTTATTCTGCTTAGGGATGTGGGTGTATGTCATACATTGTATAATCCAAAGGACTTATTCTGCTTAGGGATGTGGGTGTATGTCATACATTGTATAACACAAAGGACTTATTCTGCTTAGGGATGTGGGTGTATGCCATACATTGTATAACCCAAAGGACTCATTCTGCTTAGGGATGTGGGTGTATGTCATACATTGTATAACACAAAGGACTTATTCTGCTTAGGGATGTGGGTGTATGCCATACATTGTATAACCCAAAGGACTTATTCTGCTTAGGGATGTGGGTGTATGTCATACATTGTATAACCCAAAGGACTTATTCTGCTTAGGGATGTGGGTGTATGCCATACATTGTATAACACAAAGGACTTATTCTGCTTAGGGATGTGGGTGTATGCCATACATTGTATAACCCAAAGGACTTATTCTGCTTAGGGATGTGGGTGTATGCCATACATTGTATAACCCAAAGGACTTATTCTGCTTAGGGATGTGGGTGTATGTCATACATTGTATAACCCAAAGGACTTATTCTGCTTAGGGATGTGGGTGTATGCCATACATTGTATAACCCGAAGGACTCATTCTGCTTAGGGATGTGGGTGTATGCCATACATTGTATAACCCAAAGGACTTATTCTGCTTAGGGATGTGGGTGTATGCCATACATTGTATAATCCAAAGGACTTATTCTGCTTAGGGATGTGGGTGTATGCCATACATTGTATAACCCAAAGGACTCATTCTACTTAGGGATGTGGGTGTATGCCATACATTGTATAACCCAAAGGACTCATTCTACTTAGGGATGTGGGTGTATGCCATACATTGTATAACCCAAAGGACTCATTCTACTTAGGGATGTGGGTGTATGCCATACATTGTATAACCCAAAGGACTCATTCTGCTTAGGGATGTGGGTGTGTGCCATACATTGTATAACCCAAAGGACTCATTCTGCTTAGGGATGTGGGTGTATGCCATACATTGTATAACCCAAAGGACTCATTCTGCTTAGGGATGTGGGTGTATGCCATACATTGTATAACACAAAGGACTTATTCTGCTTAGGGATGTGGCTGTATGCCATACATTGTATAACCCAAAGGACTTATTCTGCTTAGGGATGTGGGTGTGTGCCATACATTGTATAACCCAAAGGACTCATTCTGCTTAGGGATGTGGGTGTGTGCCATACATTGTATAACCCAAAGGACTCATTCTGCTTAGGGATGTGGGTGTATGCCATACATTGTATAACCCAAAGGACTCATTCTGCTTAGGGATGTGGGTGTATGCCATACATTGTATAACCCAAAGGACTTATTCTGCTTAGGGATGTGGGTGTATGTCATACATTGTATAATCCAAAGGACTTATTCTGCTTAGGGATGTGGGTGTATGTCATACATTGTATAATCCAAAGGACTCATTCTGCTTAGGGATGTGGGTGTATGCCATACATTGTATAACCCAAAGGACTCATTCTGCTTAGGGATGTGGGTGTATGCCATACATTGTATAACACAAAGGACTTATTCTGCTTAGGGATGTGGCTGTATGCCACACATTGTATAACCCAAAGGACTTATTCTACTTAGGGATGTGGGTGTATGCCATACATTGTATAACCCAAAGGACTCATTCTACTTAGGGATGTGGGTGTATGCCATACATTGTATAACCCAAAGGACTTATTCTACTTAGGGATGTGGGTGTATGCCATACATTGTATAACCCAAAGGACTTATTCTACTTAGGGATGTGGGTGTATGTCATACATTGTATAACCTAAAGGACTTATTCTGCTTAGGGATGTGGGTGTATGTCATACATTGTATAACACAAAGGACTTATTCTGCTTAGGGATGTGGGTGTATGCCATACATTGTATAACCCAAAGGACTTATTCTGCTTAGGGATGTGGGTGTATGCCATACATTGTATAACCCAAAGGACTCATTCTGCTTAGGGATGTGGCTGTATGCCATACATTGTATAACCCAAAGGACTTATTCTGCTTAGGGATGTGGCTGTATGCCATACATTGTATAATCCAAAGTACTTATTCTGCTTAGGGATGTGGCTGTATGCCATACATTGTATAACCCAAAGGACTCATTCTGCTTAGGGATGTGGGTGTATGCCATACATTGTATAATCCAAAGGACTCATTCTGCTTAGGGATGTGGGTGTATGCCATACATTGTATAATCCAAAGTACTTATTCTGCTTAGGGATGTGGCTGTATGCCATACATTGTATAACCCAAAGGACTTATTCTGCTTAGGGATGTGGGTGTATGCCATACATTGTATAATCCAAAGGACTCATTCTGCTTAGGGATGTGGGTGTATGCCATACATTGTATAATCCAAAGGACTTATTCTGCTTAGGGATGTGGGTGTATGCCATACATTGTATAACCCAAAGGACTCATTCTGCTTAGGGATGTGGGTGTATGCCATACATTGTATAACCCAAAGGACTTATTCTGCTTAGGGATGTGGGTGTATGCCATACATTGTATAACCCAAAGGACTTATTCTGCTTAGGGATGTGGGTGTATGCCATACATTGTATAATCCAAAGTACTTATTCTGCTTAGGGATGTGGCTGTATGCCATACATTGTATAACCCAAAGGACTCATTCTGCTTAGGGATGTGGGTGTATGTCATACATTGTATAACCCAAAGGACTTATTCTGCTTAGGGATGTGGGTGTATGTCATACATTGTATAATCCAAAGGACATATTCTGCTTAGGGATGTGGCTGTATGCCATACATTGTATAACCCAAAGGACTTATTCTGCTTAGGGATGTGGCTGTATGCCATACATTGTATAATCCAAAGTACTTATTCTGCTTAGGGATGTGGGTGCATGCCATACATTGTATAACCCAAAGGACTTATTCTGCTTAGGGATGTGGGTGTATGTCATACATTGTATAAACCAAAGGACGTATTCTGCTTAGGGATGTGGGTGTATGTCATACATTGTATAATCCAAAATACTTATTGTGCTTAGGGATGTGGGTGTATGTCATACATTGTATAATCCAAAGGACTTATTCTGCTTAGGGATGTGGGTGTATGCCATACATTGTATAACCCAAAGGACTTATTCTGCTTAGGGATGTGGGTGTATGCCATACATTGTATAACCCAAAGGACTCATTCTGCTTAGGGATGTGGCTGTATGCCATACATTGTATAATCCAAAGGACTTATTCTGCTTAGGGATGTGGGTGTATGCCATACATTGTATAACCCAAAGGACTCATTCTGCTTAGGGATGTGGGTGTATGCCATACATTGTATAACCCAAAGGACTCATTCTGCTTAGGGATGTGGCTGTATGCCATACATTGTATAACCCAAAGGACTTATTCTGCTTAGGGATGTGGGTGTATGCCATACATTGTATAACCCAAAGGACTCATTCTGCTTAGGGATGTGGGTGTATGCCATACATTGTATAACCCAAAGGACTTATTCTGCTTAGGGATGTGGGTGTATGCCATACATTGTATAACCCAAAGGACTCATTCTGCTTAGGGATGTGGCTGTATGCCATACATTGTATAATCCAAAGGACTCATTCTGCTTAGGGATGTGGGTGTATGCCATACATTGTATAACCCAAAGGACTCATTCTGCTTAGGGATGTGGCTGTATGCCATACATTGTATAACCCAAAGGACTCATTCTGCTTAGGGATGTGGCTGTATGCCATACATTGTATAACCCAAAGGACTTATTTTGCTTAGGGATGTGGGTGTATGCCATACATTGTATAACCCAAAGGACGTATTCTGCTTAGGGATGTGGGTGTATGCCATACATTGTATAATCCAAAGGACTTATTCTGCTTAGGGATGTGGGTGTATGCCATACATTGTATAACCCAAAGGACTTATTCTGCTTAGGGATGTGGGTGTATGCCATACATTGTATAACCCAAAGGACTCATTCTGCTTAGGGATGTGGCTGTATGTCATACATTGTATAACCCAAAGGACTCATTCTGCTTAGGAATGTGGGTGTATGCCATACATTGTATAATCCAAAGGACTCATTCTGCTTAGGGATGTGGGTGTATGCCATACATTGTATAACCCAAAGGACTTATTCTGCTTAGGGATGTGGCTGTATGCCATACATTGTATAATCCAAAGGACTCATTCTGCTTAGGGATGTGGGTGTATGCCATACATTGTATAACCCAAAGGACTCATTCTGCTTAGGGATGTGGGTGTATGCCATACATTGTATAACCCAAAGGACTTATTCTGCTTAGGGATGTGGCTGTATGCCATACATTGTATAATCCAAAGGACTCATTCTGCTTAGGGATGTGGGTGTATGTCATACATTGTATAATCCAAAGGACTTATTCTGCTTAGGGATGTGGCTGTATGCCATACATTGTATAATCCAAAGGACTCATTCTGCTTAGGGATGTGGGTGTATGCCATACATTGTATAACCCAAAGGACTTATTCTGCTTAGGGATGTGGCTGTATGCCATACATTGTATAATCCAAAGGACTCATTCTGCTTAGGGATGTGGGTGTATGCCATACATTGTATAACCCAAAGGACTCATTCTGCTTAGGGATGTGGCTGTATGCCATACATTGTATAATCCAAAGGACTCATTCTGCTTAGGGATGTGGGTGTATGCCATACATTGTATAACCCAAAGGACTTATTCTGCTTAGGGATGTGGCTGTATGCCATACATTGTATAATCCAAAGGACTCATTCTGCTTAGGGATGTGGGTGTATGCCATACATTGTATAACCCAAAGGACTCATTCTGCTTAGGGATGTGGCTGTATGCCATACATTGTATAACCCAAAGGACTCATTCTGCTTAGGGATGTGGCTGTATGCCATACATTGTATAACCCAAAGGACTTATTCTGCTTAGGGATGTGGGTGTATGCCATACATTGTATAACCCAAAGGACTCATTCTGCTTAGGGATGTGGCTGTATGCCATACATTGTATAACCCAAAGGACTTATTCTGCTTAGGGATGTGGCTGTATGCCATACATTGTATAATCCTAAGTACTTATTCTGCTTAGGGATGTGGCTGTATGCCATACATTGTATAACCCAAAGGACTCATTCTGCTTAGGGATGTGGGTGTATGCCATACATTGTATAATCCAAAGGACTCATTCTGCTTAGGGATGTGGGTGTATGCCATACATTGTATAATCCAAAGTACTTATTCTGCTTAGGGATGTGGCTGTATGCCATACATTGTATAACCCAAAGGACTTATTCTGCTTAGGGATGTGGGTGTATGCCATACATTGTATAATCCAAAGGACTCATTCTGCTTAGGGATGTGGGTGTATGCCATACATTGTATAATCCAAAGGACTTATTCTGCTTAGGGATGTGGGTGTATGCCATACATTGTATAACCCAAAGGACTCATTCTGCTTAGGGATGTGGGTGTATGCCATACATTGTATAACCCAAAGGACTTATTCTGCTTAGGGATGTGGGTGTATGCCATACATTGTATAACCCAAAGGACTTATTCTGCTTAGGGATGTGGGTGTATGCCATACATTGTATAATCCAAAGTACTTATTCTGCTTAGGGATGTGGCTGTATGCCATACATTGTATAACCCAAAGGACTCATTCTGCTTAGGGATGTGGGTGTATGTCATACATTGTATAACCCAAAGGACTTATTCTGCTAGGGATGTGGGTGTATGTCATACATTGTATAATCCAAAGGACATATTCTGCTTAGGGATGTGGCTGTATGCCATACATTGTATAACCCAAAGGACTTATTCTGCTTAGGGATGTGGCTGTATGCCATACATTGTATAATCCAAAGTACTTATTCTGCTTAGGGATGTGGGTGCATGCCATACATTGTATAATCCAAAGGACTTATTCTGCTTAGTGATGTGGGTGTATGTCATACATTGTATAACCTAAAAGACTCATTCTGCTTAGGGATGTGGGTGTATGTCATACATTGTATAATCCAAAGGACTTATTCTGCTTAGGGATGTGGGTGTATGTCATACATTGTATAACCTAAAGGACTTATTCTACTTAGGGATGTGGGTGTATGCCATACATTGTATAATCCAAAGGACTTATTCTGCTTAGGGATGTGGGTGTATGTCATACATTGTATAACCCAAAGGACTTATTCTGCTTAGGGATGTGGGTGTATGTCATACATTGTATAATCCAAAGGACTTATTCTGCTTAGGGATGTGGGTGTATGTCATACATTGTATAACCTAAAGGACTTATTCTACTTAGGGATGTGGGTGTATGCCATACATTGTATAATCCAAAGGACTTATTCTGCTTAGGGATGTGGGTGTATGTCATACATTGTATAATCCAAAGGACTTATTCTGCTTAGGGATGTGGGTGTATGTCATACATTGTATAACACAAAGGACTTATTCTGCTTAGGGATGTGGGTGTATGCCATACATTGTATAACCCAAAGGACTCATTCTGCTTAGGGATGTGGGTGTATGTCATACATTGTATAACACAAAGGACTTATTCTGCTTAGGGATGTGGGTGTATGCCATACATTGTATAACCCAAAGGACTTATTCTGCTTAGGGATGTGGGTGTATGTCATACATTGTATAACCCAAAGGACTTATTCTGCTTAGGGATGTGGGTGTATGCCATACATTGTATAACACAAAGGACTTATTCTGCTTAGGGATGTGGGTGTATGCCATACATTGTATAACCCAAAGGACTTATTCTGCTTAGGGATGTGGGTGTATGCCATACATTGTATAACCCAAAGGACTTATTCTGCTTAGGGATGTGGGTGTATGTCATACATTGTATAACCCAAAGGACTTATTCTGCTTAGGGATGTGGGTGTATGCCATACATTGTATAACCCGAAGGACTCATTCTGCTTAGGGATGTGGGTGTATGCCATACATTGTATAACCCAAAGGACTTATTCTGCTTAGGGATGTGGGTGTATGCCATACATTGTATAATCCAAAGGACTTATTCTGCTTAGGGATGTGGGTGTATGCCATACATTGTATAACCCAAAGGACTCATTCTACTTAGGGATGTGGGTGTATGCCATACATTGTATAACCCAAAGGACTCATTCTACTTAGGGATGTGGGTGTATGCCATACATTGTATAACCCAAAGGACTCATTCTACTTAGGGATGTGGGTGTATGCCATACATTGTATAACCCAAAGGACTCATTCTGCTTAGGGATGTGGGTGTGTGCCATACATTGTATAACCCAAAGGACTCATTCTGCTTAGGGATGTGGGTGTATGCCATACATTGTATAACCCAAAGGACTCATTCTGCTTAGGGATGTGGGTGTATGCCATACATTGTATAACACAAAGGACTTATTCTGCTTAGGGATGTGGCTGTATGCCATACATTGTATAACCCAAAGGACTTATTCTGCTTAGGGATGTGGGTGTGTGCCATACATTGTATAACCCAAAGGACTCATTCTGCTTAGGGATGTGGGTGTGTGCCATACATTGTATAACCCAAAGGACTCATTCTGCTTAGGGATGTGGGTGTATGCCATACATTGTATAACCCAAAGGACTCATTCTGCTTAGGGATGTGGGTGTATGCCATACATTGTATAACCCAAAGGACTTATTCTGCTTAGGGATGTGGGTGTATGTCATACATTGTATAATCCAAAGGACTTATTCTGCTTAGGGATGTGGGTGTATGTCATACATTGTATAATCCAAAGGACTCATTCTGCTTAGGGATGTGGGTGTATGCCATACATTGTATAACCCAAAGGACTCATTCTGCTTAGGGATGTGGGTGTATGCCATACATTGTATAACACAAAGGACTTATTCTGCTTAGGGATGTGGCTGTATGCCACACATTGTATAACCCAAAGGACTTATTCTACTTAGGGATGTGGGTGTATGCCATACATTGTATAACCCAAAGGACTCATTCTACTTAGGGATGTGGGTGTATGCCATACATTGTATAACCCAAAGGACTTATTCTACTTAGGGATGTGGGTGTATGCCATACATTGTATAACCCAAAGGACTTATTCTACTTAGGGATGTGGGTGTATGTCATACATTGTATAACCTAAAGGACTTATTCTGCTTAGGGATGTGGGTGTATGTCATACATTGTATAACACAAAGGACTTATTCTGCTTAGGGATGTGGGTGTATGCCATACATTGTATAACCCAAAGGACTTATTCTGCTTAGGGATGTGGGTGTATGCCATACATTGTATAACCCAAAGGACTCATTCTGCTTAGGGATGTGGCTGTATGCCATACATTGTATAACCCAAAGGACTTATTCTGCTTAGGGATGTGGCTGTATGCCATACATTGTATAATCCAAAGTACTTATTCTGCTTAGGGATGTGGCTGTATGCCATACATTGTATAACCCAAAGGACTCATTCTGCTTAGGGATGTGGGTGTATGCCATACATTGTATAATCCAAAGGACTCATTCTGCTTAGGGATGTGGGTGTATGCCATACATTGTATAATCCAAAGTACTTATTCTGCTTAGGGATGTGGCTGTATGCCATACATTGTATAACCCAAAGGACTTATTCTGCTTAGGGATGTGGGTGTATGCCATACATTGTATAATCCAAAGGACTCATTCTGCTTAGGGATGTGGGTGTATGCCATACATTGTATAATCCAAAGGACTTATTCTGCTTAGGGATGTGGGTGTATGCCATACATTGTATAACCCAAAGGACTCATTCTGCTTAGGGATGTGGGTGTATGCCATACATTGTATAACCCAAAGGACTTATTCTGCTTAGGGATGTGGGTGTATGCCATACATTGTATAACCCAAAGGACTTATTCTGCTTAGGGATGTGGGTGTATGCCATACATTGTATAATCCAAAGTACTTATTCTGCTTAGGGATGTGGCTGTATGCCATACATTGTATAACCCAAAGGACTCATTCTGCTTAGGGATGTGGGTGTATGTCATACATTGTATAACCCAAAGGACTTATTCTGCTTAGGGATGTGGGTGTATGTCATACATTGTATAATCCAAAGGACATATTCTGCTTAGGGATGTGGCTGTATGCCATACATTGTATAACCCAAAGGACTTATTCTGCTTAGGGATGTGGCTGTATGCCATACATTGTATAATCCAAAGTACTTATTCTGCTTAGGGATGTGGGTGCATGCCATACATTGTATAACCCAAAGGACTTATTCTGCTTAGGGATGTGGGTGTATGTCATACATTGTATAAACCAAAGGACGTATTCTGCTTAGGGATGTGGGTGTATGTCATACATTGTATAATCCAAAATACTTATTGTGCTTAGGGATGTGGGTGTATGTCATACATTGTATAATCCAAAGGACTTATTCTGCTTAGGGATGTGGGTGTATGCCATACATTGTATAACCCAAAGGACTTATTCTGCTTAGGGATGTGGGTGTATGCCATACATTGTATAACCCAAAGGACTCATTCTGCTTAGGGATGTGGCTGTATGCCATACATTGTATAATCCAAAGGACTTATTCTGCTTAGGGATGTGGGTGTATGCCATACATTGTATAACCCAAAGGACTCATTCTGCTTAGGGATGTGGGTGTATGCCATACATTGTATAACCCAAAGGACTCATTCTGCTTAGGGATGTGGCTGTATGCCATACATTGTATAACCCAAAGGACTTATTCTGCTTAGGGATGTGGGTGTATGCCATACATTGTATAACCCAAAGGACTCATTCTGCTTAGGGATGTGGGTGTATGCCATACATTGTATAACCCAAAGGACTTATTCTGCTTAGGGATGTGGGTGTATGCCATACATTGTATAACCCAAAGGACTCATTCTGCTTAGGGATGTGGCTGTATGCCATACATTGTATAATCCAAAGGACTCATTCTGCTTAGGGATGTGGGTGTATGCCATACATTGTATAACCCAAAGGACTCATTCTGCTTAGGGATGTGGCTGTATGCCATACATTGTATAACCCAAAGGACTCATTCTGCTTAGGGATGTGGCTGTATGCCATACATTGTATAACCCAAAGGACTTATTTTGCTTAGGGATGTGGGTGTATGCCATACATTGTATAACCCAAAGGACGTATTCTGCTTAGGGATGTGGGTGTATGCCATACATTGTATAATCCAAAGGACTTATTCTGCTTAGGGATGTGGGTGTATGCCATACATTGTATAACCCAAAGGACTTATTCTGCTTAGGGATGTGGGTGTATGCCATACATTGTATAACCCAAAGGACTCATTCTGCTTAGGGATGTGGCTGTATGTCATACATTGTATAACCCAAAGGACTCATTCTGCTTAGGAATGTGGGTGTATGCCATACATTGTATAATCCAAAGGACTCATTCTGCTTAGGGATGTGGGTGTATGCCATACATTGTATAACCCAAAGGACTTATTCTGCTTAGGGATGTGGCTGTATGCCATACATTGTATAATCCAAAGGACTCATTCTGCTTAGGGATGTGGGTGTATGCCATACATTGTATAACCCAAAGGACTCATTCTGCTTAGGGATGTGGGTGTATGCCATACATTGTATAACCCAAAGGACTTATTCTGCTTAGGGATGTGGCTGTATGCCATACATTGTATAATCCAAAGGACTCATTCTGCTTAGGGATGTGGGTGTATGTCATACATTGTATAATCCAAAGGACTTATTCTGCTTAGGGATGTGGCTGTATGCCATACATTGTATAATCCAAAGGACTCATTCTGCTTAGGGATGTGGGTGTATGCCATACATTGTATAACCCAAAGGACTTATTCTGCTTAGGGATGTGGCTGTATGCCATACATTGTATAATCCAAAGGACTCATTCTGCTTAGGGATGTGGGTGTATGCCATACATTGTATAACCCAAAGGACTCATTCTGCTTAGGGATGTGGCTGTATGCCATACATTGTATAATCCAAAGGACTCATTCTGCTTAGGGATGTGGGTGTATGCCATACATTGTATAACCCAAAGGACTTATTCTGCTTAGGGATGTGGCTGTATGCCATACATTGTATAATCCAAAGGACTCATTCTGCTTAGGGATGTGGGTGTATGCCATACATTGTATAACCCAAAGGACTCATTCTGCTTAGGGATGTGGCTGTATGCCATACATTGTATAACCCAAAGGACTCATTCTGCTTAGGGATGTGGCTGTATGCCATACATTGTATAACCCAAAGGACTTATTCTGCTTAGGGATGTGGGTGTATGCCATACATTGTATAACCCAAAGGACTCATTCTGCTTAGGGATGTGGCTGTATGCCATACATTGTATAACCCAAAGGACTTATTCTGCTTAGGGATGTGGCTGTATGCCATACATTGTATAATCCAAAGTACTTATTCTGCTTAGGGATGTGGCTGTATGCCATACATTGTATAACCCAAAGGACTCATTCTGCTTAGGGATGTGGGTGTATGCCATACATTGTATAATCCAAAGGACTCATTCTGCTTAGGGATGTGGGTGTATGCCATACATTGTATAATCCAAAGTACTTATTCTGCTTAGGGATGTGGCTGTATGCCATACATTGTATAACCCAAAGGACTTATTCTGCTTAGGGATGTGGGTGTATGCCATACATTGTATAATCCAAAGGACTCATTCTGCTTAGGGATGTGGGTGTATGCCATACATTGTATAATCCAAAGGACTTATTCTGCTTAGGGATGTGGGTGTATGCCATACATTGTATAACCCAAAGGACTCATTCTGCTTAGGGATGTGGGTGTATGCCATACATTGTATAACCCAAAGGACTTATTCTGCTTAGGGATGTGGGTGTATGCCATACATTGTATAACCCAAAGGACTTATTCTGCTTAGGGATGTGGGTGTATGCCATACATTGTATAATCCAAAGTACTTATTCTGCTTAGGGATGTGGCTGTATGCCATACATTGTATAACCCAAAGGACTCATTCTGCTTAGGGATGTGGGTGTATGTCATACATTGTATAACCCAAAGGACTTATTCTGCTAGGGATGTGGGTGTATGTCATACATTGTATAATCCAAAGGACATATTCTGCTTAGGGATGTGGCTGTATGCCATACATTGTATAACCCAAAGGACTTATTCTGCTTAGGGATGTGGCTGTATGCCATACATTGTATAATCCAAAGTACTTATTCTGCTTAGGGATGTGGGTGCATGCCATACATTGTATAACCCAAAGGACTTATTCTGCTTAGGGATGTGGGTGTATGTCATACATTGTATAACCCAAAGGACGTATTCTGCTTAGGGATGTGGGTGTATGTCATACATTGTATAATCCAAAATACTTATTGTGCTTAGGGATGTGGGTGTATGTCATACATTGTATAATCCAAAGGACTTATTCTGCTTAGGGATGTGGGTGTATGCCATACATTGTATAACCCAAAGGACTTATTCTGCTTAGGGATGTGGGTGTATGCCATACATTGTATAACCCAAAGGACTCATTCTGCTTAGGGATGTGGCTGTATGCCATACATTGTATAATCCAAAGGACTTATTCTGCTTAGGGATGTGGGTGTATGCCATACATTGTATAACCCAAAGGACTCATTCTGCTTAGGGATGTGGGTGTATGCCATACATTGTATAACCCAAAGGACTCATTTTGCTTAGGGATGTGGCTGTATGCCATACATTGTATAACCCAAAGGACTTATTCTGCTTAGGGATGTGGGTGTATGCCATACATTGTATAACCCAAAGGACTCATTCTGCTTAGGGATGTGGGTGTATGCCATACATTGTATAACCCAAAGGACTTATTCTGCTTAGGGATGTGGGTGTATGCCATACATTGTATAACCCAAAGGACTCATTCTGCTTAGGGATGTGGCTGTATGCCATACATTGTATAATCCAAAGGACTCATTCTGCTTAGGGATGTGGGTGTATGCCATACATTGTATAACCCAAAGGACTCATTCTGCTTAGGGATGTGGCTGTATGCCATACATTGTATAACCCAAAGGACTCATTCTGCTTAGGGATGTGGCTGTATGCCATACATTGTATAACCCAAAGGACTTATTTTGCTTAGGGATGTGGGTGTATGCCATACATTGTATAACCCAAAGGACTTATTCTGCTTAGGGATGTGGGTGTATGCCATACATTGTATAATCCAAAGGACTTATTCTGCTTAGGGATGTGGGTGTATGCCATACATTGTATAACCCAAAGGACTTATTCTGCTTAGGGATGTGGGTGTATGCCATACATTGTATAACCCAAAGGACTCATTCTGCTTAGGGATGTGGCTGTATGCCATACATTGTATAACCCAAAGGACTCATTCTGCTTAGGAATGTGGGTGTATGCCATACATTGTATAATCCAAAGGACTCATTCTGCTTAGGGATGTGGGTGTATGCCATACATTGTATAACCCAAAGGACTTATTCTGCTTAGGGATGTGGCTGTATGCCATACATTGTATAATCCAAAGGACTCATTCTGCTTAGGGATGTGGGTGTATGCCATACATTGTATAACCCAAAGGACTCATTCTGCTTAGGGATGTGGGTGTATGCCATACATTGTATAACCCAAAGGACTTATTCTGCTTAGGGATGTGGCTGTATGCCATACATTGTATAATCCAAAGGACTCATTCTGCTTAGGGATGTGGGTGTATGTCATACATTGTATAATCCAAAGGACTTATTCTGCTTAGGGATGTGGCTGTATGCCATACATTGTATAATCCAAAGGACTCATTCTGCTTAGGGATGTGGGTGTATGCCATACATTGTATAACCCAAAGGACTTATTCTGCTTAGGGATGTGGCTGTATGCCATACATTGTATAATCCAAAGGACTCATTCTGCTTAGGGATGTGGGTGTATGCCATACATTGTATAACCCAAAGGACTCATTCTGCTTAGGGATGTGGCTGTATGCCATACATTGTATAATCCAAAGGACTCATTCTGCTTAGGGATGTGGGTGTATGCCATACATTGTATAACCCAAAGGACTTATTCTGCTTAGGGATGTGGCTGTATGCCATACATTGTATAATCCAAAGGACTCATTCTGCTTAGGGATGTGGGTGTATGCCATACATTGTATAACCCAAAGGACTCATTCTGCTTAGGGATGTGGCTGTATGCCATACATTGTATAACCCAAAGGACTCATTCTGCTTAGGGATGTGGCTGTATGCCATACATTGTATAATCCAAAGTACTTATTCTGCTTAGGGATGTGGCTGTATGCCATACATTGTATAACCCAAAGGACTCATTCTGCTTAGGGATGTGGGTGTATGTCATACATTGTATAACCCAAAGGACTTATTCTGCTTAGGGATGTGGGTGTATGTCATACATTGTATAATCCAAAGGACATATTCTGCTTAGGGATGTGGCTGTATGCCATACATTGTATAACCCAAAGGACTTATTCTGCTTAGGGATGTGGCTGTATGCCATACATTGTATAATCCAAAGTACTTATTCTGCTTAGGGATGTGGGTGCATGCCATACATTGTATAACCCAAAGGACTTATTCTGCTTAGGGATGTGGGTGTATGTCATACATTGTATAACCCAAAGGACGTATTCTGCTTAGGGATGTGGGTGTATGTCATACATTGTATAATCCAAAATACTTATTGTGCTTAGGGATGTGGGTGTATGTCATACATTGTATAACCCAAAGGACTTATTCTGCTTAGGGATGTGGCTGTATGCCATACATTGTATAATCCAAATTACTTATTCTGCTTAGGGATGTGGGTGTAATATCTTTGTGGATTTCTAATAAAGTATTTACGAATCGTTCATTTATTGAATTTATTGCAATAAATAATTTGTTTGAAGTTCAAATAAAAACATTTTATAAATATTTTCTGAGAAACTGATATTTAGATAAATATGGACATTTCGTCATTGTTTTGCCTACAATGAAAATAATTGTTTAAAATTCACAATTTTACTTAATCGCCAACAGAAATCGTCAACTAATAAAATTAATGTTTTAGAATACTCAAATAGAACATGGAATAGCATTTGCTTATAAAAAGCAGTATATTATATTTGTGCAAATATGTACAACATATTTTGTCTAAATAGAAATTACTGCCAATTATAAATTAGTTGCTCATTTTCATTTATAGAATATATATCTAGTTTTTACATATATTGTGTCCGACATATTGTTTTACATACAAAAGTACACAATATCAAGAGCACAGTGGTACAATATATTACAATAAAAATATTGAAAAGAACCCCAATACCACAAAAATAATCAAAAATAACAAACAAGACAAGTTACTTAAGATTAAACATCAGGGTCCTCTGATGATGATGACATGGTCATCGAAATGTACATAAGGGTATAATCTTAAGTAACTTGTCTTGTTTGTTATTTTTGATTATTTTTGTGGTATTGGGGTTCTTTTCAATATTTTTATTGTAATACAAAAGTAGTTTACATAGACTACTATCTATACGGCAAATAATGAGCGCCCCCCCCTAAATAGCTAAAAGATTTACAAAATCTTTGTGCATTAGAAACTATTATTATTTATGCACAGTTTCAACTGATCTAATAAAGTTTTAATTAGTTTTAATTTAATAACAAATCTAAGTTTATTAAAAAGAAAAATCATTACTTTTTTAATATTCATATTGCGTCTTAATCGGAATAACAAATTTAAATAGAAGTTAGAATAAAAATATTTGCAACAAACCCAATTCCACAAAAATAATCAAACATATTAATAATACAAGTCACCTAAGATTAAGCCCTTATGTACATTTCGATGACCATGTCATCATCATCAGAGTTTACAAAATTACAATCTAGAATAAAACAAAGTAGACCAGGGGTTCCCCAATATTTTGGTACCCCGATCATTTTGAAATGAAAGCCTACCACGCCATCTTCTGTTTACACTATGAATAAATGGTATGGACATATGAAGAAGAAACAAATATTATATATTGAAAATAATTTATTTATTTATACATGCTTTCACAAGAAACTTGATATAACCTTGCAAGTTTTAATTTAGAAGGTAAGGTTTAACTGATATAGGAAAATCTGTTAGTGAGATGGATGAGCTTGCATTTCTTTTACTAGCATGCCCAATTGAGGTTGTGTTTCAGTAAGGGTACAATGCAAGTTATTGGCAACATCAAGTTAGTTTGTATATCTTGTTTTTATTGCAACAAGAGGTGAAAATGTTTTTCCCACAAGTAGTGGCCGGAAAATGGCAAGAATAAATGAAGAGATCTGCCTGTGATACCCGTTTACATGTTTTATCCAATTTGTTCTTTGTGGCGCTGTTGCCACATTGAACGGCAAATTTTCAGTTCAAGCTGACATGTAGATTTTATTTCAAGTTTACAAAATTTGTGTACTTAAACTTTAAATAAATGAGAATTTATCTTACTACTTTCCAACTGGTCTTGCGCCTCCCCTAGCTTGCTTTCACCCCCCCCCCAATGGGGCGCTCCCCCCACTTTGGGAACCGATGAACTAGACTGTCCAGGTAATTTTTGTAATAGGACATCTAATGATGATGATGGCATGGTCCCTGGATGTAGGTAACTTGTAATATTAGTTATTTTTTAATATTTTTGTGGTATTGGGATTTTTGCCAATATTTTTATTGTATTACATTACAATATTATTGTAATATGTACAACTGCAATATATTGCTCTTGATATTGCATAAAAGGACACTGTATAGTGTTAGCAATCATCTTTATTGCATTGACAGCACAAATACGTATGACTTGATTATCCACAAAAATGCATAATTTTACGTTTAGTTAAACCCAAGTTCCTTTTCAAAATACGTTTAAAAGCGTTTCGTGCGAAAAATAATTAATAAGAAGGGTGAAGGCTTGATGGCTTCTACAGACGTATTTAAACTGCGCCAGCTTTCGTTTAAATCCGCTTAATACAGTTTTAATCAAAATGGATTTAGAAAAAACATGTTTTCGGAAAACAACATTGACTCCCAAATAAGTAAGCCATATCAGAGTTGAATTTAAATTGTTTTAAAATAAATTTAATGGTAAACAATTGCTAGATTATTAGGGGTCTTTCTAATATATTGTATGTTTCGTTATAAATATAGGATGGAATGACTATTGCATCAGTTTTAAAATATGTTTTGAACATAACTATTCTCCTCACAATAAATGTAGGTAATTTATGTTCTGATAAACATGAATGTTTACCAGAGTTTTTAAACAGAAACATTAAACCATAAGTCGTGCATACATGGCTCAAGGTGGCAGTGAAACCATGCTTAGGTTAAGGTTATATTGGAAATCGTGGTGTGGGTGTGTTTGCAATTAAGAATGATTAAGGGAAATATCAAATAATTTTTTCAAATCGTAAAATAACTCACATTGCCTATGAATTACTGTAAAAGGGGATTGCCTTGGCTTCCAAGATCCTGCAATACTGGCTACCCAGTGCATTCCGATGAAAACGGGACACGTTTGTCATACGTTTAGCTCAACGCAGTAGTTGTACACTTCCTTATTGTCTAGCAAACACCAGGCTATTAAAAAAACAGCCAAGAATGTTTGTCGTATAAGTAACAGACATTTCTTTGTATCCTTAAGACTCTTAACCTCTTTAAGTAGTAACTTCTCCACCAGTATCATTTGTTCCAATCTCATTGTAAAATTTCTATTATTTTTGTATCAGAAAAATTAAACTAAACATTATTGGTGGTGATAATAAAAAGCTGTCGATTGTATAGGCAATGTTACCAGGCGCGTGAACCTTTGAGGTGAAATTAACAGGAAATATTGTAAGTACCTTATACACAATTGGATAAAAATTGGTTTCTTAGGATTTATTGAACTGACTGTATGAATAGAAGATTTAACTCTATTTTATGTAGTAAAACTCTCTCAAAATATTTTTAAAATATAATAAAATAAGTGACGTTGTGTTATAAATGTTATTGTTGCTTTTGTTTTATTTTATATCTTGAACATATTGTAGATTTTTAAAATAAGGTCGCATAATATAACTAATGGATTATTTATATATGGTACTTTTATACAAAAAATATTTAAATTTTTCATCGATGTCCTAAATTTTATTTTGTATTCATTACCATTAGAGCGTGTTTTAATTATTTACTCAAAATAAATCGATTTCTTTTCTTGAAACCTACTATGAATATTTCCGTTTTAGAATCAACTCAGTTTTATTTATATTGTGATATTAATCTTCATAAACAACGTATCCTATATTTATAGGAAATATAAAATAAACATATAGACCTATTGTTGTTGATTGCGTGTCCATAGAGTTTAGGCTATATCAAAGTAAATATTGCCCGTACGCTCCGCAGCCTTTTAACTGAAGGCAACAGCTTTAGACAGTTTCCTAGTGGCCCCACACCCTATTACTAAACACGTGGCGTGAGTCTCGGCTTTAGACTGACATCCGGACAGTTCCTGCAGGGAACGCATGTCCTGGTAACTCTCTAAAGTAATCGCAAGGTTTTGCAATGACCGATGCCAGTTTCCTAGGCCAGTTGAGGTCGTGGATAAAGTGACCTGTATTAAGTATGAAGTAGAAGTCTGCCTTTGGCCTGCGTTTGCATCTGCAAGTGTAATGGTTTCCTAGTTGATAGTTGGGCTTCTTTGCCCAATGACAGAACACACTACATGTTTACGTGTACAGGGATCCATTGTAGATGATCTGATTTCCCCTTTCAGTGCTGACTCTCAAGCAGTACATTTATCGCAGAGGTGATGTTTGTGTCTCCGTTTGTTATTGCTTCTAAGGCAGATTTAGAGTCAGGGAAAATCACTATCCCGTCTGTAAGGCCTGAAACAATGGAGTCATCTAGCTAGAGAGTGGCAGCTACTTTAATCCCCAAAAGCTCGCTGGTGAAATTTTCGACAATAAGGCCTGTATTCTTTCTCCGTCTGCATTATCCTTATTCAGGGGTTTATCTGATTAACCATCAGTGTAGGGTAAATAATAGTTTTTCAATCTGCGTGCGAGTTTGTGTGTCTATGTAAACTTACTCATTATACATTAATAGTCTGATAATGTCTGTTTAAGTATTAAATTAAGTTGAGGACTAGTTACTAGACACCTGTATTAGGTTACTTTTCTAGCCATAGAGACATACTGCTGGGCTAAGGACGAGTCAGAGATAAGCTAAAATGTTGAAATGCCCATCTGAAGCTAGCCATAGAGACATACTGCTGGGCTAAGGACGAGTCAGAGATAAGCTAAAATGTTGAAATACCCATCTGAAGCTAGCCATAGAGACATACTGCTGGGCTAAGGACGAGTCAGAGATAAGCTAAAATGTTGAAATGCCCATCTGAAGCTAGCCAGAGAGACATACTGCTGGGCTAAGGACGAGTCAGAGATAAGCTAAAATGTTGAAATACCCATCTGAAGCTAGCCATAGAGACATACTGCTGGGCTAAGGACGAGTCAGAGATAAGCTAAAATGTTGAAATACCCATCTGAAGCTAGCCATAGAGACATACTGCTGGGCTAAGGACGAGTCAGAGATAAGCTAAAATGTTGAAATACCCATCTGAAGCTAGTCATAGAGATTGGTAAGCGTTAAAACGTAATTATTTGTCCCCTAACTTAGGTTATGTGGTCCGTTGTAAATAAACTGACGTAACAGACAAGTCCTAATATCACAACCAGCGGTAATATTGGCCATTGTTGATTGTTATCATAAAGAAAGTTTATATATATTGGTGGAATGAACATTTTTTAAAGGGTACCTTGACAGTTACGTATCATATAATTCAGATGGGTTGTGTGGCTAAGAGTCATTATTTATTATTTATCACCTAATATAGGAGTGTTATGAGGTTCCTTGTAGAAGAAATAGTATTAAAAACTACTGTAATTTTGTAAGATATTCACCGGTATTTGATGATAGTTAAATATCTCAAGTCGAATCTTTATATTTAAGGCATGGTGGAAATCAAACCATAATACTGGTGCTCTATCAGCTGTAAGTTCAAGGTCTAACTGCATTCTACAGACATCCCATGGTAAGCATTCAACTCCTCTATTTTCCCCATTAGTGTCTGCCTAGTTTTATATTAGCCAGCAAACCTTAACTTTGCGACTTGTTATAATTTATGAGAGATATAACAATATATAATAGACTCCTAATGATTGCTATGTATTTCTCATTGAGGGAATGTAATGCCCATGCTCATATTAATGTGTAGCTTTACGCAATAGCACAAAAGCTTACTATAAATAGAGTAAGTAGCATAAGGGTAAGCTATAATAAAGGAGTAGAATAAAACTAAAATGTATCACACTAATATATAAGAGCAGTAAAAAAACAAAGAAACAACTAATATAAACAAAAATGTATCAATATGTTTTAAAGTCAATTCCTACTTAGGTAAGCAAAGAATAATGTTATTTCAATTACTTTTAAATAACTTCAAACAATATAAATAAAGTAATAAAACCTATGCGTGAAAACAGCTGTTCTACCACATAACCTATAACATCAAATCAGCTGTTATATAAAATCATTTGATATCACTTATTTTGAGCCAAATGAGTCGAAATAACTATATCTCATACCTTGCCCCTTTTCTGAAAAGATTTCCTCCCATATAAAACTAAAAATAATTCATCACATTTAATTGATGAATTATTTGAAAATACTGTGTTAACATTATGTGCCATAATCCAAAAGTTTAAATCAATAATTTGAACTTGAGTGGATGAATAAAAAGAATTTTACTAACGATTAAAAATATGTGCAAAATATATATATATAAAGAGAGTGTGATCTAATAGATTAAAAAATAAATGTGTTATTATACCTACTAGACACAGGCCACCCTTGCCAGTTAAGCCACTTGGCGGCTGGCTGACCTGTAGCGATGAGCTTCAGGTGCTATTATATAACAGCTTATAAATAAATTTTCTTGGTCACAAAAACATGTGTTGGTCTTGTTCCAGTTTCTAAAATAAATTATATACAATAACCATTCCATTATGAATAAAATATCCATCAACGACATATTTTCCAACTTCTCATTCAATATAACTCAGGCGTATTGAGTACATGTAATCAAGTTCAGGCTATTATCGGAAGATCAAAGATATTTTTTGTGAAAACTTTCGAATGAAAAAAATGGTTGTAATCGTAACAGCTGTTTTCATTTTACTTAGAGGTTATGACTAATCATTTTCGGATATACTCTGCTGTGTAATTAGACACTCCGATGTACAGTAGCTTTGTGGTTTTCGTTTTGCAGGTTAACAATAAGTAAAAATCTGTGTGTAGACAAAATTATACTTCTTTATTAAAAGTAATGCAGTCTACTGTCTTTAATGACTTTATCTAGGTTTGTAAATTTCACGTATAAGGACAAAATTATTAAAATTAAAGTGTAATATTTAAAAATTTATAAACATTTTAAATTATTTAATTTAAATTTAAAAATGTAAAATTTTAATAATAAATAAGACTATGTTATGTAGTGTCTGTTTTTTTACTCCTTTTTTAAAGGAAACTAGCTGTACCCTTCCCTCGCTTTGCTGTACCCTGCCACGCTTTGTTGTACCCTGACATTTTCTGTTGTACCTGCCACGCTTTGTTGTACCCTACTTCGCTTTGATGTACCCTGCCACATTTTGATGTACCCTGCCACGCTTTGCTGTACTCTGCCACGCTTTTTTGTACCCTACTTCGCTTTGATGTACCCTGCGACACTTTGATGTACCCTGCCTCGCTTTTTTGTACCCTGGCACGCTTTACTGTATCCTGACAAGCTTTTCTGTACCCTGCCACGCTTTGTTGTACCCTGACGCCCTTTGCTGTACCCTACCTCACTTTGTTGCACCCTACCCTGCTTTGCTGTACCCTGCCACGCATTTCTGTAACCTTCCACGCTTTTTTGTACTTTTACACGCTTTGTTGTACCCTACCTCGCTTTGCTGTACCCTGCTACGCATTGCTGTACCCTGCCTCGCTTTGATGTGCCCTGCCTTGCTTTGCTGTACCCTGCCAGCCTTTGCTGTACCCTTCCACGATTTTCTGTACCGTTACACGCTTTACTATACCCTACCTCACTTTGCTGTACCCTGCCACGCTTTTTCTGTACCCTCCAACGCTTTGGTGTACCCTATCACAGTTTGCTGTATCATACCACGCTTTGCTTTACCCTACCAAGGCTTTCTGTGGAACAAAACAGAGCTTACGTTTCATAGACGTTTACTTTTGCAATTTTTCAGAGGCTACGTCAAGCGTAGACAAACCAAACATGTTTATATACATGGATTAAGTATGGGACGTGTTTCCTTCTCTCTCAGCAGTTGGCAATGTCGATGGTACCTAGCTGACAGTTACAAAAGTTTTTTTTTCGCGGCCTTGTTACAGACGCGTAAATGGGTTCAAACCATTTTCCAACGGGGTTGTATGTCGTGTTGAAATTTGACCTAAATCGCTGCAGAACTAGATTAAAGATTAGAACATATTGTCACATTAGAATTACAGTAAAAATTAACCAATATTTCTGTTTGAATGTCATATTGTTTTAGGTTGTCTTTTTATTGGCTTTTTATTTGTTTAGAGTTAACCTTTTATCTACAGATTTTATCTGTAATACTTTTGTTTTAATTCATTTCCTCCAACCTTATACACAAATCTTTTTATTTCTTGTACTCCAATAAAATAAATGAGTTTGTGATTTTTTAGTTTATACCTAATGCAGGGAATTATATCACAAAAGAAACGAAATTTTAAGAATAATTTTGTTTATAAACATTTTTGTTAAACTGTATGTGTATAATAATTGTCTCACTTCAATCTACATTCTCTAAAATGTATCATACAACTCTTTGGTCTTATAATATGCTTGGTTTCAAAGAA
>JBAIZL010000038.1:1105000-1110000 GCA_036971475.1 Prosapia bicincta | reverse complement strand
TCAGCTGTTCTACCACGTAACCAATAACATACAATCAGTTGTTCTACCACATAACCTGTAACATACAATCAGTTGTTCTACCACATAACCTGTAACATGCAATCAGCTGTTCTACCACATAACCTGTAACATACAATCAGCTGTTCTACTACGTAACCAATAACATACAATCAGTTGTTCTACCACATAACCTGTAACATACAATCAGCTGTTCTACCACATAACCTGTAACATGCAATCAGCTGTTCTACCACGTAACCAATAACATACAATCAGTTGTTCTACCACATAACCTGTAACATACAATCAGCTGTTCTACCACATAACCTGTAACATGCAATCAGCTGTTCTACCACATAACCTGTAACATACAATCAGCTGTTCTACTACGTAAACAATAACATACAATCAGTTGTTCTACCACATAACCTGTAACATACAATCAGTTGTTCTACCACATAACCTGTAACATGCAATCAGCTGTTCTACCACATAACCTGTAACATACAATCAGCTGTTCTACTACGTAACCAATAACATACAATCAGTTGTTCTACCACATAACCTGTAACATACAATCAGCTGTTCTACCACATAACCTCTAACATGCAATCAGCTGTTATACCACGTAACCAATAACATACAATCAGTTGTTCTACCACATAACCTGTAACATACAATCAGCTGTTCTACCACATAACCTGTAACATGCAATCAGCTGTTCTACCACATAACCTGTAACATACAATCAGCTGTTCTACTACGTAAACAATAACATACAATCAGTTGTTCTACCACATAACCTGTAACATACAATCAGCTGTTCTACCACATAACCTGTAACATGCAATCAGCTGTTCTACCACATAACCTGTAACATACAATCAGCTGTTCTACTACGTAACCAATAACATACAATCAGTTGTTCTACCACATAACCTGTAACATACAATCAGCTGTTCTACCACATAACCTGTAACATACAATCAGTTGTTCTACCACATAACCTGTAACATACAATCAGCTGTTCTACTACATAACCTGTAACATGCAATCAGCTGTTCTACCACATAACCTGTAACATGCAATCAGCTGTTCTACCACATAACCTGTAACATACAATCAGCTGTTCTACTACGTAACCAATAACATACAATCAGTTGTTCTACCACATAACCTGTAACATACAATCAGCTGTTCTACCACATAACCTGTAACATACAATCAGTTGTTCTACCACATAACCTGTAACATACAATCAGCTGTTCTACTACATAACCTGTAACATGCAATCAGCTGTTCTACCACATAACCTATAACATACAATCAGCTGTTCTACCACATAACCTGTAACATACAATCAGCTGTTCTACTACGTAACCTATAACATACAATCAGCTGTTCTACCACATAACCTGTAACATACAATCAGATGTTCTACCACGTAACCAATAACATACAATCAGTTGTTCTACCACATAACCTGTAACGTGCAATCAGCTGTTCTACCACATAACCTGTAACATGCAATCAGCTGTTCTACCACATAACCTGTAACATACAATCAGCTGTTCTACCACGTAACCAATAACATACAATCAGTTGTTCTACCACATAACCTGTAACATACAATCAGCTGTTCTACCACATAACCTGTAACATACAATCAGTGGTCTTATGCAATCTTTTGTTATCACTTATTTTAATACAAATGGGAGGAAATAACTACCTTGCATACCTTGACTCTTTTTGGTAAATGTTTGTTCCCCAAATACAACTAAAGTTATTTCATTGAATTTAATTAATTAATTAAATAATATTTGAAAAAAACTGTTTTAACTTCGTGTTATCCCCAGGAGCTTTTGAAAAATGTATATGAAAATGAGTGGATGAATAAAATGTATTTGATCAACATTTGAAAAGTTGAACAAGATATTATATGAGAGTGTGAACTATTAGAAGGAGTTGTAAAAGTAGTGCCCAACGTGAATTCCTTAAGGGAAAAGTAAAATTAGTGAAATTCTTTTTTCTTGATGTTATTTTATTTATTTATTGTGATCCTAATTATATTAATTTTATTAAATAATATTTTTGTTATTTTATATTGCTTATATGAATATCTTTTAAAAAAAACAAATAAATTTCTCAAGGATTTCAAGGTAAAACTCTTACATTTTATCGAACCCAGATACTTTTAATATTAAGCGCGTGTGAAGACCGCTTGATTATTTCTCTATGGATGGAACAGATGTTGTTTGTAATTTTAAATGCATTTTCACGACCTACTTGGCGAAAGTTCCGTAAACATAAATTTATTTATAACGAAAGGGATTTTTGCGTAGAATGTTTGTATAATGACAGGCGCTATTTTTGAATCCTTTCTTCCTCCTCTTCAAATTCCGTTCGCGTTGGTATTTTCCACTTGTTCCTGCATTAATGCACTCCCTAAAAGGAGCCTATTTGTTGTTTTCCAATGACTTACTCATCCATAGATCTGTCGAGACTTCTATTAGGTCGTGTGTGTTTGTTATAGTGTTATGTAGATAGAAGCGGAAAGATAAATGGATTGATTAAAGAAAGAAACCTGAAATTTGATACCTTAGGGATCCCGTGTTAGCACTTATGGCTTGTGTGGTTAGGGTGTTTACCAAGGTAAATCTCTTCTTTATAGGGGTCAAAAGTAAGTCCCTATCCACTTGTCTAATTATTTTCACAATATAACCATACAAAATATTCTTTGAAATTTTGAATATTTTTCTTAATTCACATTTTTTATTTACTTTTCCAACTCCTACAATCAGTTCCCACTCTCCTTATAAATATATATATATATATATATATATATATATATATATATATATTGTTCAGATTTTCATTCGTTAACAAAATACTATTCATCCATCCACTCAAGTTCAAGTATATTTTTTGTAAACTTATAGTGAAAGACACTTGATGGTAATATAGTTTTTTCAAATATTAAATCAATAATTAAATTAAATGAATTAATTCTAGTTTTATGTATGTGAGAAACTATTCACAAAAAGACCGAGGTATGCATTATAGTTATTTCACTCCATTTGGCTTATAATAAGTGATACCAAATGATTTCTTAAAACAGCTGATTTTATGTTATAGGTTAAGTGGTAAAACAGCTATTTTAACGCATAGGTTATGTTACTTTATTTATATTAATTCTATGTTTTTAAATATAAAGTAACTAAGATAAAATATTTCTTGGTTCATATAAAAAATTGTAGTGGGGATTGGCTTTAAAAATTGTAGTTTATATTACATATTATATAAAATATAGACTATATAACTATACCACAATACAGATACAACCTATTCAATTAGCACAGATTAGGTTATATAAACAAACTTAACTTTAGAAATATAATCTTTAAATATCACCTCAACAAGTGTATGTTGTCGCGAGACGAAGAACATGTAAGTCGTTTGTACAAGGGGGCAATGGATTAGTTTTCGTAAACAACATGTATGTGAATGGAAACCTATCAAAATCAAATGATTTTTAACTTTATTTAAATAAAGTACTGTAGTATAATTGTGCGGATACTCGTAACAAGTTACTTGACAAAGGAGTATCTTGTAACAGGTTAGGAGGAGTTAGGTTTGTATGAAGGTAACTAATGTCGGACACAACTATCATTTTTAGTGCAAGATATTTAAAGCCACCCTTATGTATTGTAAGTAGAATATATTGTTATAGGAGAACTTTCAAACACCTAGGCCTGTAACGGAAACCCTCTATAGCAGAAAGACTAAATTCACTGTTCTTATGATTTAAAATTAAGATATAAAATTCAATGCTTATATAATTGGAATTAATTTAAATAAGAATAAACCCAACAGAAGATATTAATGAAAAATGCATTACAAATTATGCAGATTACTGTATTATATATAGCTTAAAGCCACTGTGGCATATCAGTTTTATTTAAATCTATTAAAACTATCAATCACAAATAAAACGTTTTATTTCGAACCTCGTGTTCCTTTCAACTGTAAAGCAATCATCTTCAGAGAAAATTATTACAAAAATATCATTTACGAAATTATTGTTTCAATAATATTTTCTGAAAATGATTGCATTTGAAATATACATTAGGGATAAAATACATAATTTTATTTGTGGTTGTCATTTAATTTATTTAAATTAATATATATTGTAATATAAATAATATTATAACATATTATTTATTACATACATATATATTTAATATAATATAATAGAGGAAGTGCGCCATAAGTGGACCCTGTATCCTTGAGTGGACCCCCTGACTAATATCTAGAGGAGTAAGTGAAATGTAGCGATAATCAGTGGAACTGTGAACAAACCGTGTGCTAAGAGTGGGGGAAGGGCGTTGTCAGTTTTAAAACAACCTTCCAGTGCTTCGCTTCACGAAACGTTTTTTGTGTGTTTTGAAAGTTTTTTAGTGTAATTTTCCGACCCTTCCAGCGACCAGAGAGTATTGGTAAGTGGATTTTTGTTGCATAGAAACTATAGATATAATCAAGGGGTAGCTGTAGGATGTACTTTTTTCGATTTTCTCTCGAAAATATTAAAATCAGATTAATCAACAAACAAAGCAAGCCATAGCCTTGAGCGGACCCATCTTGCGTTCCTAGAGCGGACCCCCAGAATCTGTGGTGGGGGAGGGGTCCGCTCCAGGCACATAACAGTTGATTCCTAAAATTCAGAAACGATACGTAACATTTTCAATATTTTTGGGAAATCAAAACAAACTGTATAAATTGAACACTAAAGCTTTTTAATCTCTAAACTAATTAGAATGATATTTTGTTCTTTTTAAATTGAGAAAGGATAGTCTACTGTCTAAAGTTTCTCCAATGTCTAGCAACAAGGAGACTGTACGATTCACCAATTCATCTTGTATTTCAGGTGGACGATGACTGGCAAAGGTGTGAATAAGAAGAAAAAGACAGGGGGTGTTAGGAAGGGGATGACGAGGACAACG
>JBAIZL010000038.1:1092500-1100000 GCA_036971475.1 Prosapia bicincta | reverse complement strand
ACCTAGGGGAGGTCATACAATCGTTAAGGTAGATGTCAGCGGGAATAGACTTGCATTTGGGGCGTGGTATTTTAAGCGGGAACACAAGACAAAATTTAGGGATCCTAACACGGTACACAAAACGGTGTGAGCAGCAGATATATAAATATATAATAAATATATTATTCAGCAAGGGAGGGACGTTGCAACAGACACACAAACACACACACACATACACACACACACACACATATACACACACACACACACACATACACACACACACACACACACACACACATATATATATATATATATATATATATATATATATATATATATAACTGTGTGCGTTTTGTGTTAATTTATAAAAGAAAAGTTTCGATTGTTGCTTGAAACCGAGATTCAAGTGTATGAGGCGCGAACCGTCTTCAGATGCCCCATTATACTCAACATGCTCTACTTGTGCGGACTAGGCCAAAGAAGGGGGTTGAGTTTTTGTTGCACTTCGCCAAACAATAGGGAACTATGCTTCATCTGCTGTCGTTATTAACAGTCCACGGCAAATTATAAAACTAAAAGCCCTTGATAAAAACTGCATCATATCAAATTTGTATATTTTTTCGACTTAATATTTCTAAACGCAAAGTAACGGTCAGTGATCAAGGTTACCTTTTTTGGTGTGTTTTTTTAGTAGAGCGTTTTTTTTTAATTGTGTTAAAGGGTTTTAATTTAGGTTTAATAATACTTATATTTACTTTGTATGATTAGGTACAGTAAAATCTCGATAGTTCGAGTTAGATGTGACCAAGATTCATTCGGAGAGCCAAAACTCGGGTTACACAAAAATACGTTCCTAGTAATTAGAAAAAAATGTGTAAGAATGCACAAAATTAATTTATAGAAATGAGCATTTATTGAAAGCCCGACTCATTTCCTTTGCATACCGTATGGCTATAAAGATTTTTTGGAAGCCCGATTCATCATTTTCTTTCCAATAGAAAAAATAGACTTAAATAGAAATAGGCTCGAAGTTAACGGAACTTTCGAATCATCTGGACTCGGAATTTCGATACTATTGTAGGATATATTGTGCTTAATTAAATAATACTCAAAAAGCTCTAACAAAAACTTTACTCTTACCCAATGTAATCTCGGCTAGCAAGTAACCTTCCTTGGATATATACACTAATGTTATACCTCTGAAGATGGTTACTTTGTAACCGAAACATCCATTAGGAAAAATTAGAGTTTTGTTCTTATTGCTTTTTTGAGCATTATTTTATTAATAGTCACTAAATTATACATTAGATAAACGTGAAGTATTTAAGGCTACAGGTTTTTTATGATTATTTATGTACTATTAAATAATTTAGTTTATACTTATTGGATGGTTTCAAGTAAGTGATTACATGTATATAAAATATTCGGATATGTAATTTTTGTAATATAATAATTTAATATAACGGAAATAAAACTATTTTCTAATATCTATAAAAACTAATATTTAAAAAAACTCATTGAAAGCTCTTGATTGCTGTTACTATCCTTAGTTTAAACATACTAAACGCCATATATATGACATGTTTTAGTGTCTAAATATTCCAAGATAAAAATGTTTCTTAGTGCTATGGAAATTAATAAACAGTGGAAATATACTTTTACTCCCTATTTAAATAATAATTTATTATTTTTGTAAAGTTGAAGTAAAATAATTGTTGTAAGAACATTGTAGAATCTCATATTATTTTATGTTAAAAACCTCAGATCAGACATATTGTATGAAAACATTGTATAAAGGTATTACTAGAGTATATATTCCAAAGATCTTCATGTTATTATTCCGACTATGCAAAGTTATATCTGCACTTAGGTAACGCAGATACAGAAGGAACCCAACACATAGTAGCCTCGTAGATGTTTTATGAACCCGCTTTTAACCAACATATAAACTGTACATCTTGAATAGAAACAATAAAATTTATCCACAGATTTACTTGGTCAATTCATATTCTTACGACTTACAATAGAAATTCCTTTTTTTGTAACAGAAATGGGTTTAATTGTGTAAAAGTATTTAAAATAATTGATAAATGGGTAAAATAGGTATTAGAAGTACCACATAAATACAACTGATTGTCTATCACCAGCTCTACAATACAAAGGCCTAAAGTACAACCTACATTATAAATCAAATAACACCATAAACAGAAACATTATACTACAAACTGAAACAGCCATACAAAAATCCGACACCAAAGACCAAGACTCACTGACATAAAATACCTAACCAAACAGAAAAATGTAACCAACAAAAACATGAACAAAAAAAAACTACAAGCACTATGCGTATACAAACTGAACTGCCACTATGTAACAAATTCTACATTGGACAAACAGGACGAAGCTTTAAACAAAGAGTCGAGGAACACAAACAGAACATCAACTCAACATTTTACAATCACATAAATGAAACAGGATACAAATACACAGACATTTACCATAACCTAGAAGTCCTACACATCAACAAAAAGGACCACATCTCAACATACTAGAACAATATGAAATTTACAGACACACAAACACACAAAGTACAAACATATTAAACGAACAAACCCAATACAAATCACACATACTCTTTGATACTATCGAAAACCTGCCTTTAAAACCGTCACCGCTTGACCCGACATCTCTAAGCAGAAGACACTGATGAAAAACGTTCTGTCTCAGTAAATTTTTAACAAATTTACTAAATTTAAAGTTCGGATGGTCATAAAATAGTGTTTCAGTGATTAATTAAATATAAGTATACATTCAAGTATTGGTAATCAAGTGTTTATGTATTAACCAAATATAAAAGCCTGGAAAACTCTTGAAAAGGGAAATATTTTGTTAACATAGGAATCTGAAAAGAATTAAAAGTAAGTATATAAGTAACTTAAAGTGATAAAAAGGGAAAAAAATAATAAAAAGCACAAATCCAAAAATAATTATTTTGTACTTTTTAAGGCAAATTATATACTTACTGAAAAAATGTTAATGCCATAGGAATACAACGTTGGCACGGTTTTGTTTTATGGTTATTCAAAAGAATATTGTAGAATAATTAGAGAACAAAATCTTCATTGTTTCATTGATATTAGTAGTTTCTAAATAGCACAACATTTAAATCGTTCTTGAATTTTGTAGTCCATTACGTTCGGTGAATCTTATTAATCATTTAAACAATAGGTTTTCGACTATCCGAACTTTACATTTTGTAAATTTGTTAAAACTTACTGAGACAGAACGTTTTCTATCGCTATGTGCCGATCTTCATCAGTGTCTTCTGTTTGGAGATGTTAAACGAACAAACACAATACAAATCACACATACTCTTTGATACTATCGAAAACCTGCCTTTAAAACCGTTACCGCTTGACCCGACATCTCCAAGCAGAAGACACTGATGAAGATCGGCACATAGCGATCGAAAACGTTCTGTCTCAGTGAGTTTTAACAAATTTACAAAATGTAAAGTTCGGATAGTCGAAAACCTATTGTTTAAATGATTAATCTACAACAAGGCTATAATATTGTCTGTGTTACGTCGTTGTAACACATGTATAAATTTAATTATAGACGTAAAAATAATAAAATAGCTTTTTCACGACATTTCTAAGTTAAGAAACTGTTGAAAATATTTCTAGTCACGTTGGATTTGATTTTTACCGTCTCACAAGTTTAGTTAATAACTTAAATTACAATAAATGGAAACAATTTAAATTGTAATTGCTGTATATAAATTTATAAAAATCTATAAACTTGGAACATTAAATTTTTTTCTTAAAGGCGAGCTTTAAATGCCATTATATTTATTACATTTGAAGGTTTCATTCGAGTATCGATTAACAAGCAGATTAAGTAACAACTTCAGGTTTTATTTATTTGAAATATTTAACGTAACAAGAAACAAATTTCTTTCAGAAATTTCTAAACATGCTTGACCTATCGTAACCGTTGCTGTAAAGTTGATATAATTGTCAAACTGCTATTTTTCAAACAGAATTTTAAAGAAAAGTCTTAAAGAAAGCAAAAATAAGTACTTTGTGCAGAGACGGAAAATTACCTATCTTAATAATATCCTTGTTAATGTTTGTAGCGTAAGAATCTACAATTATTTTAAAATGTTATTGATACAATTTTTAAATGCATATCGGGAATACATAATTAGTAATTTAATTTTATAGGACATAAAAAAGTAACTGTTTATAAATTTATAAAAACTGTATTTCTTTATCAATTCGAATAAGTAATATAAACTAAACATTTTAAAGTCAATTCATACTTTGGTCAAACAAATTTATATTTTAGTTAATTTATACTAAATAATTACAATTAATATAAACAAAGTAACTAAACCTGTGCGGTAAGTAACTGTTTTACCACATAACCTATAACATGAAATCAGCTGTTTTATGAAATCATATGTTATCACTTATTTTAAACCAAATTGAACGAAAAACTATATTGCATACTCTGCCCCTCTTGTAAACTGTTTTTCCCACATAAAAATAAAATTCAACAATTAAGTTTAATTAATAAAATAATATTTGAAATAACTGTATTAACATCAATCATTATCCACTACAAATATAAATTATATATTCGAATTTGAGTGGAAGAATAAAATGTATTTTATTAACAATTGCAATTGCATGCAAGTTATATAAAGCAGAGTGTGGACTAATGGAAGAATTTGCAAAAACACAGCAACAGTAGTGTAACGCTTGATAAACATATATTCTTAAATTATGTTGAAGTAGAAAAACCAAAAGAAACTAAATATTCTCCAATTAAATAACATCATTTGCAGTAATATTTACTCTGTCCAAAGCATGTCTATGATACTATCGCAAACACAACCTGCAAGAACTGTAGTTGGTAACCCCAGATCCTCGTTTGTCCGGTAGTTCCCCTCAGTATCCCCGCCTATTTCCTGAGGTTGCAATTGTTTCAAACATTTTTCCAGGACAATTTCTCCTCCCCTCTCCTTTACCTGCCCCACCCAGGCTCCTCCATTGTCTAACCTCTTATGATAATTGAATGACTTTTTATAAAAATTATCCGTCCTTTGTTTCGTGCCTAGGGGACACTTAGTAATTAAATGATGAGGATTTTTAGTTGACGGTCGGAAGCGTCGCGGATAGGTTGTTAATAATAGTGTTGCGCGCGTGTGCGTGTGTGCGTAAATGTTACTATAGGCGCGACGTTTACAATAAGTTGAATACTGTTAAATGCTTGATATTTTTAAAGTAACCATGTATATAGGTTGTTGTTGTATTAAATGTTTGTTTTAGGTTTAGAAAATATTTAAAGGGAAATATTAATTTTAATTATAAATATTCGTCATTCACTGCTGTGAATATATAAAGCAGAAGGTAAATTCAAACATTTTCCAAAATAAGACTCATTTTAAAAAAATACCAAAACTACAATATTTACAAAACTTTATCACAATTACATGTAAGTAATCTTAAATTTTATTAACTTGCTTTGTTGTTAATAATTTATTCATAAAATATATTTAAAGTATATTAAATATTAATATATTAAATATTAAAATATATTTATAAAATTTCTATTTTATAAAAAGACCTTACACTTTCAATGAAAAACTTAGAACTTTCTAGAAGATATTTTATCACACAACAAATATAGAAAAGTGTGAAACGGAAGGTTACGTGTTGCGAAAGCTGAACCCCATTTACTCTCTTTATATTAAAGCACAGATGCAAAAAACATTAATAGTAACAGTATTTTTATAAATTATTAGAATTGATGCCAGTATTGCCACCTTAACAAAAACGGCCGAGTAATTAGCGATATAACTTGGGTAAGAACACGACTGTACAAAACAAATCCGATATAGCGCATGTCTTAAAGATTCTTTAGAAACGCGCGACAAGAAGTGGCAAGCTTTGGTGAGATGAACACGTGGCGGGGCCGCTTCCTCCACAAATCGTAAGTTTATTTGGCCTTTTTATTTTTATACTTACAACCCATTTAACAAACCATTTGTCTAACATGTTTAGAGATTTAAAAAAATATATTTATTAAATATCAATGAGCTTTTAGAATTTTTTAAAGATATTTTTCCTGGAAACATTGACGGTCTTCAAGTTTGTAAAACATATTGAATTATATAAATATTATGTGTATAATGATAACATTTTGTACGTTGTATATTAAGTAATTTTGCAATAAAATTCTTATTACACTAGTCTTTACTTCTGTTAAGAATATTTGTTTACATTTGCGTATGTTTTTCTGCCTTTCCTGAGTTTTCTTTGTTAATCCATTTCAGCATAACTCCATTTTTAAAACTATATTAATCTTCGAAATTTAGTAGTAGTCGAAATATTTTGAGAATGGAGTTATTCCGAAACGCGTCAAGAGAGAAAATTTTTAAATTAGGAAAGTCGGAAAAAATTACTAAAATGTATATAATTATACAACACTACTGTATATATTATATCTTATAATGTATTATAACATATACGCTTATATATATATATATATATATATATATATATATATATATATATATATATATATATATATATATATATAGATAGATAGATAGATAGATAGATATAATTTTTTGTGTATATTATAACTAAAAAGGCCTTTCTTGGTGTTTGTTTTTGCTCAAGTGGATCATCTTATATTTTCTTAATGATGGATACATTGTTTAATACTATTTTTCAGTTTTTTACATAAATTCTATACTAGTCAAATATATTTAAAAAGCAATGTATCTAGTCTCTTACATTTTTACTTTACATTGTGTATAAATGCTAATTGTAAAGAGTAAGTATAGTATAGTTAGTTAAGGTAAATGTTTATCCATAAGTTAAAAACACATTAGAAACACTTTAAACTTACAATTACTATTCGAATACTAACTTTAAAGCTTCAACCTTGTCTATATTAGGTTTGGATAAAATACACTCTTTTGTAAAGTGAATGTAAATTATCTGTTTACCGCAATTTCTACACAAGTTCAGAGAGTATGCACACAGATTCACGCCTTGGGGTAGGCCGGGTCTACTTGATATAACGTTTTTAGAATCAAAATTTGGCAAAGCCCGCAAGGGCAATGACCCGACCTGCCTCAACACACGCTCAGACTGGTGCTATTTTTAATTCGGACACTTGCTTCGTTTTTTCTTTTTCTGTCTTTGTATACAACCCCCCCCCCTTCCTTCGGATTCTCTTTAGGCATAATGAAAACAAACATCTGGTGTAAGAGTATTGCGGGATAGGTCATGTCTGTATTGTGCATATGGTGCGATCTCCTTCGTGTTCTCTTCATAATGCGTTACGAGTACCTTCCTCTAACGGAACCATAAACTGAGATTTCATTACCCAGCCTTTAGGTTACCAAATATTTTGTCTACTTAAAGTCCATAAGTTATGTACAATAGTGGAAAAAATACAGCATTCTGAGAAATAACAATAAATAATTTGTGACCATGT
>JBAIZL010000038.1:1037500-1085000 GCA_036971475.1 Prosapia bicincta | reverse complement strand
CAATGGCAGTCATAGGGTGCTAGATCGGAGCATTAAGAAGGATGAGGTACCGCCAAAAGTTTAAGTGAGCAACGTGAGGACCTCTCCTCGTCTCTCTCATGACTTCCTTCAGTGACCAAACCAATGGCAGTCATAGGGTGCTAGATCGGAGCATTAAGGAGGATGAGGTACCTCCCAAAGTTTAAGTGAGCAACGTGAGGACCTCTCCTCGTCTCTCTCATGACTTCCTTCAGTGACCAAACCAATAGCAATGATAGGGTGCTAGATCGGGGCATTAAGGAGGATGAGGTACATCCCAAAGGTTAAGTGAGCAACGTGAGGACCTCTCCTCTTCTCTCTCATGGCTTCCTTCAGTGACCAAACCAATGGCAATGATAGGGTGCTAGATCGGGGCATTAAGGAGGATGAGGTACCTCCCAAAGTTTAAGTGAGCAACGTGAGGACCTCTCCTCTTCTCCCTCATGGCTTCCCTCAGTGACCAAACCAATGGCAATCATAGGGTGCTAGATCGGGGCATTAAGGAGGATGAGGTACCTCCCAAAGTTTAAGTGAGCAACGTGAGGACCTCTCCTCTTCTCTCTCATGGCTTCCTTCAGTGACCAAACCAATGGCAATGATAGGGTGCTAGATCGGGGCATTAAGGAGGATGAGGTACCTCCCAAAGTTTAAGTGAGCAACGTGAGGACCTCTCCTCTTCTCCCTCATGGCTTCCCTCAGTGACCAAACCAATGGCAATGATAGGGTGCTAGATCGGGGCATTAAGGAGGATGAGGTACCTCCCAAAGTTTAAGTGAGCAACGTGAGGACCTCTCCTCTTCTCTCTCATGGCTTCCTTCAGTGACCAAACCAATGGCAATGATAGGGTGCTAGATCGGGGCATTAAGGAGGATGAGGTACCTCCCAAAGTTTAAGTGAGCAACGTGAGGACCTCTCCTCTTCTCCCTCATGGCTTCCCTCAGTGACCAAACCAATAGCAATGATAGGGTGCTAGATCGGGGCATTAAGGAGGATGATGTACATCCCAAAGTTTAAGTGAGCAACGTGAGGACCTCTCCTCTTCTCTCTCATAGCTTCCTTCAGTGACCAAACCAATTGCAATCATAGGGTGCTAGATCGGGGCATTAAGGAGGGTGAGGTACCTCCCAAAGTTTAAGTGAGCAACGTGAGGACCTCTCCTCTTCTCTCTCATAGCTTCCTTCAGTGACCAAACCAAAGGCAATCATAGGGTGCTAGATCGAGGCATTAAGGAGGGTGAGGTACCTCCCAAAGTTTAAGTGAGCATCGTGAGGACCTCTCCTCTTCTCTCTCATAGCTTCCTTCAGTGACCAAACCAAAGGCAATCATAGGGTGCTAGATCGAGGCATTAAGGAGGGTGAGGTACCTCCCAAAGGTTACGTGAGCGACGTGAGGACCTCTCCTCTTCTCTCTCATGACTTCCTTCAGTGACCAAACCAAAGGCAATCATAGGGTGCTAGATCGAGGCATTAAGGAGGGTGAGGTACCTCCCAAAGTTTAAGTGAGCAACGTGAGGACCTCTCCTCTTCTCTCTCATAGCTTCCTTCAGTGACCAAACCAAAGGCAATCATAGGGTGCTAGATCGAGGCATTAAGGAGGGTGAGGTACCTCCCAAAGGTTAAGTGAGCGACGTGAGGACCTCTCCTCTTCTCTCTCATAGCTTCCTTCAGTGACCAAACCAAAGGCAATCATAGGGTGCTAGATCGAGGCATTAAGGAGGGTGAGGTACCTCCCAAAGTTTAAGTGAGCAACGTGAGGACCTCTCCTCTTCTCTCTCATAGCTTCCTTCAGTGACCAAACCAAAGGCAATCATAGGGTGCTAGATCGAGGCATTAAGGAGGGTGAGGTACCTCCCAAAGGTTAAGTGAGCGACGTGAGGACCTCTCCTCTTCTCTCTCATGACTTCCTTCAGTGACCAAACCAAAGGCAATCATAGGGTGCTAGATCGGGGCATTAAGGAGGATGATGTACATCCCAAAGTTTAAGTGAGCAACGTGAGGACCTCTCCTCTTCTCTCTCATAGCTTCCTTCAGTGACCAAACCAATTGCAATTATAGGGTGCTAGATCGGGGCATTAAGGAGGGTGAGGTACCTCCCAAAGTTTAAGTGAGCAACGTGAGGACCTCTCCTCTTCTCTCCCATAGCTTCCTTCAGTGACCAAACCAAAGGCAATCATAGGGTGCTAGATCGAGGCATTAAGGAGGGTGAGGTACCTCCCAAAGGTTAAGTGAGCGACGTGAGGACCTCTCCTCTTCTCTCTCATGACTTCCTTCAGTGACCAAACCAAAGGCAATCATAGGGTGCTAGATCGAGGCATTAAGGAGGGTGAGGTACCTCCCAAAGGTTAAGTGAGCAACGTGAGGACCTCTCCTCTTCTCTCTCATAGCTTCCTTCAGTGACCAAACCAATGGAAATCATAGGGTGCTAGATCGGGGCATTAAGGAGGATGAGGTACCTCCCAAAGGTTAAGTGAGCAACGTGAGGACCTCTCCTCTTCTTTCTCATGGCTTCCTTCAGTGACCAAACCAATTGCAATCATAGGGTGCTAGATCGGGGCATTAAGGAGGATGAGGTACATCCCAAAGTTTAAGTGAGCAACGTGAGGACCTCTCCTCTTCTCTCTCATAGCTTCCTTCAGTGACCAAACCAAAGGCAATCATAGGGTGCTAGATCGAGGCATTAAGGAGGGTGAGGTACCTCCCAAAGGTTAAGTGAGCGACGTGAGGACCTCTCCTCGTCTCTCTCATGACTTCCTTCAGTGACCAAACCAATGGAAATCATAGGGTGCTAGATCGGAGCATTAAGAAAGATGAGATACCTTCCAAAGGTTAAGTGAGCGACGTGAGGACCTCTCCTCTTCTCTGTCATGGCTTCCTTCAGTGACCAAACCAAAGGCAATCATAGGGTGCTAGATCGGGGCATTAAGGAGGATGAGGTACCGCCAAAGGTTTAAGTGAGCAACGTGAGGACCTCTCCTCTTCTCTCTAATGGCCTACTTCAGTAACCAAACCAATGGCAATCATAGGATGCTAGATCGGGGCATTAAGGAGGATTAGGTACCTCCCAAAAGTTACGTGAGCAACGTGAGGACCTCTCCTCTTCTCTCTCTTGGCCTACTTCAGTAACCAAACGAAAGGCAATCATAGGGTGCTAGATCGGAGCATTAAGGAGGATGAGGTACCTCCCAAAGGTTAAGTGAGCGACTTGAGGACCTCTCCTCGTCTCTCTCATGACTTCCTTCAGTGACCAAACCAATGGAAATCATAGGGTGCTAGATCGGAGCATTAAGAAAGATGAGATACCTTCCAAAGGTTAAGTGAGCAACGTAAGGACCTCTCCTCACCTCTCTCATGGCTTCGGCTTGTTCTAAACCATATCCTGAATAGTATTGGTTATTTATTAACAAGAATAATGCCACCAAGTGAGGAAGTAGAAACTTCAACAGAACGGGGTTCCCCAGCCACTGATTGGGCTGCTCTACCCACTTGTAAATACTTTCACGCTTAGTACAGCTTCCACCACACCTTAGCCCTTTCATATATTGATTGGTTTTTCTCCTTCAACAAGTGAGGAAGAAGAAACTTCAACAGGACGGGGTTCCCCAGTCACTGATTGGGCTGTTCTACCCACTTGTAAATACTTCCACGCCTAGTACAACTTCCACCACACCTTAGCCCTTTCATATATTGATTGGTTTTTCTCCTTCAACAAGTGAGGAAGTAGAAACTTCAACAGAACGGGGTTCCCCAGTCACTGATTGGGCTGTTCTACCCACTTGTAAATACTTCCACGCTTAGTACAGCTTCCACCACACCTTAGCCCTTTCATATATTGATTGGTTTTTCTCCTTCAACAAGTGAGGAAGTAGAAACTTCAACAGGACGGGGTTCCCCAGTCACTGATTGGGCTGTTCTACCCACTTGTAAATACTTCCACGCTTAGTACAACTTCCACCACACCTTAACCCTTTCATATATTGATTGGTTTTTCTCCTTCAACAAGTGAGGAAGTAGAAACTTCAACGGGACGGGGTTCCCCAGTCACTGATTGGGCTGTTCTACCCACTTGTAAATACTTCCACGCTTAGTACAGCTTCCACCACACCTTAGCCCTTTCATATATTGATTGGTTTTTCTCCTTCAACAATCAAAACACGAACCACAGAACGTTGTTTAACCAGTCGGAAGTTGCGATGAAGACTCGACAACATAACGCATATTTTTGAGATTATATACAAAGCAATTCTGATCCATCAGCTGATTAAAACGTATCCCAGTGATGCCACCTTAAAATCCTTAACTTACCAAACCTGCACTACCAACCGTCTTTTCCCCAGATCAATTTTTCTCCTTAAATATGGAATGAGCTATGTAGGATAAATTTTAAATCAGAATTCAGGTGATTCAAGTTTATTTCAAACGAATAATTAAACAAGAAACCGAGAAATTGAAATAATTTGAAAAGTTTCTAGGTATTGTTATGCAGTGATATGCAGTTGACGCAAGTAAACATGTAAAACCTTTTTACATTTTGTGAAACTACACAGATGAGACTGCGCAATAACGGTTGTTACAAATGTAATCGACCTTTCAGGGGATGACCACTTTTATTTAGAAGTGACGTGTTTAATGCGATTACCAAGTTCGTGCTATTCCCATTGGTCAGCAGCGTAAAAACGCGATTGCAACAATAATTTCGCAGATACATAATAATCACCCAGCCCTTATAAACACGCCAACAACGTAATGCATGCTTTCGCATTTAACATAAATAAATATTTACTTTACAATCCATATTTCGGCAAAGCTGGAGCTGTTTCAATAGAACTGTAAACAAAGCCCTGGGAACAGCGCGCTGACCGCAACAGCCGCGGATAACTTTGCCAGCAGAACGTTCAGCTCATTGAATCATTTATTTACAAATTATGTTTTCCTAGCTATTTAAGCTACGATTATTTATGCGTACCGTTACAAAAGTCGTGCAAAGTCTGTGATGTCACGCACAACACAGACGGAAAAATATTTATCTACTTCCACACTCACACACACCCTCACGCAAACATATATGCATAAGGGTGTAATAGTATATTTATTATGTATATAATAAATTTAAAATATTTCAAAAACTAGAATACTTTTAATGAATATATTTATTCAAAGTTTTTCGCCGATAAAATAGTACCAGCCTCTTCAGAAAAATAATTATCTAATAAAATATTTTAAAAAAATTGTATCGGCGAAAAGCTTTGAATAAATATATTCATTAAAAGTATTCTTGTTTTTGAAATATTTTTAATTTATTAACTATATTACAAGAAAACATATCACCATATTGAATATATATATATATATACTGAGTGCGCGCGCGCGCGCGTGTGTGTGTGTATGTGGGTCTTTGTGTGTATGTGTGTGTCTGTGTATGTGTGTGTGTGTGTGTGTGTGTGTGTGTGTGTGTGTGTGTGTGTGTGTGTGTGTGTGTGTGTGTGTGTGTGTGTGTGTGTGTGTGTGTGTGTGTGTGTGTGTGTGTGTGTGTGTGTGTGTGTGTGTGTGTGTGTGTGTGTGTGTGTGTGTGTGTGTGTGTGTGTGTGTGTGTGTGTGTGTGTGTGTGTGTGTGTGTGTGTGTGTGTGTGTGTGTGTGTGTGTGTGTGTGTGTGTGTGAGTGTGTGTGTGTGTGTGTGTGTGTGTGTGTGTGTGTGTGTGATTTTTCAGGTATTTCAAACAAGTCTTTAACAATACCTTCTCCATCTGTACACCATTTTATAGACCTTTGTCCCTGTGATACACTCTTCAATTTTTTTAAAATATTTTATACTATATTTTTTGAGGCCCTTGTAGGGGCCCTTGAGTTTATAAAATTCTAAAATAGGGCTTCACTTTCGTCAGTCAACTGTTATGCGTTCATAGTACTGAGTCATAACCTTATATAGAGGATCCACTCAAGGTTTTATCAGCGAGAGCTACGTCTATCATGGTTTTGTCCTACTTCCACCCTCTTTCCTCGCCTTAATTTGTTGCTCTCGGCTAGGGACCTTTATTCCAACGTTTTTAAAGGATAACATATATATATATGAGCTGATACGTTTTTTTGTAATATAGTTAGTGAATAAAAATATTTCGAGTACACTAATAGTTTAAAATTATATGTTATTCTAATAATATTTCTATATTACTAGGGGTTCGCCCCTAGCAAATTCATATTGAAACCAAACTTAAACTTTTGTATAGTAATATTTTTTAATAAAAACTAAATGTATTATAAATTTTTTAATCACACAATTTCCTTACAAACTATTTTTTTTTTTTGTAAATACGTTTTCAATTTAATTTTTTTGAGCAATCTTATTTTGAATATGTATCTTTGACCTTTCTTGAGATTTTACTGGACTTAGTGCAACATAAATTTGTGTAATAATAGGTTTAGTCGATGAAGCCCTACTCTTAAGAATGTCTGAACCTGGGCCTTATTTATAGGTCTTGAAAAAGCAAGTCCTAAAGGAAATTGGTTCCTTTTCATTTGTATGTAAACACGAAAACTATAAAGGTTATTAGTAAATACCTATACACATAAAATTTAATTCTGTTAAAATATTTGTTTGTTTATTAATCATAAACATCTGTTTTTCATTGCAATTTATATACGCAACCTGCTTTCATACTGTTAAAATATTTGTTTGTTTATTAATCATAATCATCTGTTTTTCATTGCAATTTATATACGCAACCTGCTTTCATACTGTTAAAATATTTGTTTGTTTATTAATCATAATCATCTGTTTTTCATTGCAATTTATATACGCAACCTGCTTTCATACTGTTAAAATATTTGTTTGTTTATTAATCATAAACATCTGTTTTTCATTGCAATTTATATACGCACCTGCTTTCATACTGTTAAAATATTTGTTTGTTTATTAATCATAATCATCTGTTTTTCATTGCAATTTATATACGCAACCTGCTTTCATACTGTTAAAATATTTGTTTGTTTATTAATCATAATCATCTGTTTTTCATTGCAATTTATATACGCAACCTGCTTTCATACTGTTAAAATATTTGTTTGTTTATTAATCATAAACATCTGTTTTTCATTGCAATTTATATACGCAACCTGCTTTCATACTGTTAAAATATTTGTTTGTTTATTAATCATAATCATCTGTTTTTCATTGCAATTTATATACGCAACCTGCTTTCATACTGTTAAAATATTTGTTTGTTTATTAATCATAATCATCTGTTTTTCATTGCAATTTATATACGCAACCTGCTTTCATACTGTTAAAATATTTGTTTGTTTACTAATCATAATCATCTGTTTTTCATTGCAATTTATATACGCAACCTGCTTTCATACTGTTAAAATATTTGTTTGTTTATTAATCATAATCATCTGTTTTTCATTGCAATTTATATACGCAACCTGCTTTCATACTGTTAAAATATTTGTTTGTTTATTAATCATAATCATCTGTTTTTCATTGCAATTTATATACGCAACCTGCTTTCATACTGTTAAAATATTTGTTTGTTTATTAATCATAATCATCTGTTTTTCATTGCAATTTATATACGCAACCTGCTTTCATACTGTTAAAATATTTGTTTGTTTATTAATCATAATCATCTGTTTTTCATTGCAATTTATATACGCAACCTGCTTTCATACTGTTAAAATATTTGTTTGTTTATTAATCATAATCATCTGTTTTTCATTGCAATTTATATACGCAACCTGCTTTCATACTGTTAAAATATTTGTTTGTTTATTAATCATAATCATCTGTTTTTCATTGCAATTTATATACGCAACCTGCTTTCATACTGTTAAAATATTTGTTTGTTTATTAATCATAATCATCTGTTTTTCATTGCAATTTATATACGCAACCTGCTTTCATACTGTTAAAATATTTGTTTGTTTATTAATCATAATCATCTGTTTTTCATTGCAATTTATATACGCAACCTGCTTTCATACTGTTAAAATATTTGTTTGTTTACTAATCATAATCATCTGTTTTTCATTGCAATTTATATACGCAACCTGCTTTCATACTGTTAAAATATTTGTTTGTTTATTAATCATAATCATCTGTTTTTCATTGCAATTTATATACGCAACCTGCTTTCATACTGTTAAAATATTTGTTTGTTTACTAATCATAATCATCTGTTTTTCATTGCAATTTATATACGCAACCTGCTTTCATACTGTTAAAATATTTGTTTGTTTATTAATCATAATCATCTTTTTTTCATTGCAATTTATATACGCAACCTGCTTTCATACTGTTAAAATATTTGTTTGTTTATTAATCATAATCATCTGTTTTTCATTGCAATTTATATACGCAACCTGCTTTCATACTGTTAAAATATTTGTTTGTTTATTAATCATAATCATCTGTTTTTCATTGCAATTTATATACGCAACCTGCTTTCATACTGTTAAAATATTTGTTTGTTTACTAATCATAATCATCTGTTTTTCATTGCAATTTATATACGCAACCTGCTTTCATACTGTTAAAATATTTGTTTGTTTATTAATCATAATCATCTGTTTTTCATTGCAATTTATATACGCAACCTGCTTTCATACTGTTAAAATATTTGTTTGTTTACTAATCATAATCATCTGTTTTTCATTGCAATTTATATACGCAACCTGCTTTCATACTGTTAAAATATTTGTTTGTTTATTAATCATAATCATCTGTTTTTCATTGCAATTTATATACGCAACCTGCTTTCATACTGTTAAAATATTTGTTTGTTTATTAATCATAATCATCTGTTTTTCATTGCAATTTATATACGCAACCTGCTTTCATACTGTTAAAATATTTGTTTGTTTACTAATCATAATCATCTGTTTTTCATTGCAATTTATATACGCAACCTGCTTTCATTCTGTTAAAATATTTGTTTATTAATCATAAACATCTGTTTTTCATTGCAATTTATATACGCAACCTGCTTTCATACTGTTAAAATAATTGTTTGTTTATTAATCATAAACATCTGTTTTTCATTGCAATTTATATACGCAACCTGCTTTCATACTGTTAAAATATTTGTTTGTTTATTAAACATAATCATCTGGTTTTCTTTGCAATTTATATACGCAACCTGCTTTCATTCTGTTAAAATATTTGTTTGTTTATTAATCATAATCATCTGTTTTTCATTGCAATTTATATACGCAACCTGCTTTCATACTGTTAAAATATTTGTTTGTTTACTAATCATAATCATCTGTTTTTCATTGCAATATATTTCTTATGAACTATAATATTTCCCTATAAATATTGAGAAAAATCTATATTGTTCCCCACTCTTTCTTGTAATTACCTTTAATTCGAGCCATTTCCCAGCTCTGTACGACTTTCCAAACGCCCACAATCTCTTTCTCAAAATTCGGCTTACGAAATTATGTATAAATACTATTGTTGTATAATATATAATTTAAAACTATTGTTGTATTTGAAATATTTTTAAAATTAATTAATTATATATATAGATCACTTTACTTTAATGTACTTAAATAAGGTTCTTACTTGTTATATTTGCGAGACAACTTTGGAAAACGATTGATTAAGTGCTCTTATGTTTAACCTTACTTGGGAGACCGATTGTTTTTTGAATGTTGTTGTGTGAGAATTCCATTACGTGGCTTCTAAACAACCTTGAAAATGAGAGCACGTAATCAATAGTTTTCGAAAGTCGACTCACACATATTCCCAGCAAGATTTTTGTCTCAGTACATTAAAATGAAGTGATAAGTGAATACGAGAAATCAGTGTTGCAAATATAAATATATATATATATATATATATATATATATATATATATATATATATATATATATATATATATATATATAATTTAGGAAGGTAGCCGTTCATAAAGCATTATTAACTTTACGAGAGGCAAATTCAAGCCTCATTAATAAAATATTGTGGGTGACGAATGCTCAATAACTCCAACTAATTTACTTTAAAATGTAGATGTCTCTTTACTTCTGAGAATCAACTCAAACTTACAGCAATGGGTTTTTCTTAGAGCAATAAACGTAATAGTTATCTATAGCAACCAATGAGTAAATTTTTTTCTTGGGCAATTTTTGGATAAATATTTTACAAATAAATATGTGAACAAATGCGGTAGCTCGGTTTCCTCGGTCTGTGGGATATTTAAATGTAAAATATGTTTAAATAGTTGTTAGTAATGTGTCCGTAGACGAAGCACCCCAGAGTGATGCGGGCCAGCTTTCGGTTCCCATCGAGATAATTGAATCAATTAGGAAGACGGAGGGAGAGGGTTGAAAAATATAGCTAAAATAACGAATTTAATTATTTTCTTCGTTTTGATATCAAACTTGAAATGTTTGTCAAAGAAGGAATAAAAACTGAATGAAAAATTATATCAACTTCTGCTGTAGAGGACGGAGCATTCATTAAGTCGTATTTCAGCAATCAAAGATCCCCTCCCATCGGCGTCGGAATAATTCCTTTAAAAAGAATAATATCAAGTTAATTAAATGTTTATAATTTTGCAAATGAACCAGCGTATAGGCACCATCTGCGAATTAATATTAGATCTTATGGAGAAGAAAGAACTGTTAATAACTTATAGAATGGAAGAGACATGCGCAAGAGTATATTACTGTACAAGTCTTGGCTCTATTAATGTCCATGTTGTTAAGGAAACAAAGGGAAGAGAATAAAATGATAGGTGAACATCGCCCCTAATACATTACTTTTATATAATTACGAAATTATTTGTATGTGGTTTTATTTAAATTGACAAACCAAAAATTCACTAAACGGTAATACAAAAACTAAATTTTTTTACAATAAAAATTTCAAATAAATTATAATAAAATGTTTACAATCTGTCTTGTCTAAATTACGACAAAGTGTATAGTTGAAATAAATTTAGATAAAATCTTCCTTACACCCAGTATGCTTTGGGGCATAAGTAAAATGTAAAAACCATTAACTCAACTCACGATTATAAATCTTTAATTTCATACGCGTTTCAATGACTTAGGTCATCATCAGATTTGAGGCTACTACTTCTTTAGTTAGTGTTATATGTTTGTAGTAGCATCACTGATGATGATGATGATAACATAAGTCATTGAAACGCTTATGAAATTAAAGTTTCATAATTGTGAGTTGTGTATATACATTTTGTTTACAACATAAACTCACAAACCAGCTCGAATATTAACTATAAATAAAGTGCAAATGTTATATAACAACAATGAGCATATTGCATAGACTTATATTGTAATATCAAATCCGATTTATAAATTCAATTTAATTTCAAATTTATATTTCTATCCAACAGGAGGAAACCAAATTATAATTTCAAAAACTTCTCATATTACAAATTTTATTTCAAAATAAAATTAAATACATTTCCTGAAATCAGCCTTTACATTGTGCCTTGCAAACTTAAAGTAACAACAAAGTAAGAAATAAAAAGAAAGCCTTTACGTTAATAATTGTTTAATATACATTTTATTCTAACTGAAAGTTTTGTATAACAATCATTTCATAAAACTCAAGACAACTCTTAGCCAGCAACTAATATTCACAACACAATGATATTTGTTTTTACTAGAAATATTGCAGATATTTGTGTTGAGGCGACCATAAAAAGGCCTAATAGTACTTACTGTGAATATTAGGGTCGTCGTTGTTACAAGATGTAACTTTCTAGCTACAATCTCATTAGATTTGTTACTATATTTAATCTCATAGTAAGTAGAGGTAATACATTGCAAACTACATAAAGTACACCAACAAAGTACTACATCGGAAGCTATACCATTTATACATTGTTACAGATTTGCCCGAATTTATAAAGTCGTTAATTTTTAGAAATATGCTTCTGCTGGGAATAATTACTAATACATACTTTATGAATATCCAGACATAAATAAACCAATTGGGTTTCATTACATTTAGTCTCTCATCGAATGTTTTTACTACTTCATACAGAAGTAACTTGTAGCTAATAATTTTATTTTTGAAGTGAGGACTTCTTTAAGCGCGGTGAACAAAACATGAGATTAAATCATTGCTTTCTCGTCACGCTATTTCTGAAACGCATACCTTACACATATACCTAACAATATATGATTTCATGCAACAGCTGATTTTGTGTTACAGTTTATGTTGTCAAACAAACTGTTCACCGAGTAGGGTATATTACATTATTTATCCAACGTTGTTAAGGAAAAAGGTTTTTTACTAAATAGTTTTCATCAGTTATTAAATATATAATTTATTTCAAATATATAATCACAGTAAAAATAATTCAATATAATGATAATAATAACATATGTATTTTTAGTATATTTTTTTTAATAGTAACCTTTATAGACACTAATTTTGTTTAAAGAACTTGTTTGAATTGTTAAAAATATATTGTAAACATCTAATAAATGATTTTTGTTACTCACATTATTTTATTCTTGTAGTTTACAAAATATACAAAATTTAAAGTTTGGATGGTCATAAAATATCGTTAAAGTGATTAACTATTTTATTGTTAACTCAATAATTATTAGTCTATGGAATACATTTCTCAAATAAATAAAGGCTTTGTAAAAATTCGCTGATGTTAAAATTGAATTAAAATTTATAGTCATATTTTCGGCGATTTTCGTTGAAACTTTTGATTACTATTAAAGCTCTATTTTCTCATAATGTCTGTCGGGACTCCCCCGAGTGCCACAACTAATTTTTTAATTTTTAAAACAATAATTTCATGTCTAGAAAAATTATTTTTAGAACATTACACTAACGTTCTAAGATTTTAATCCAATTTAACTAAACACAAATCGAAACATTTCCTTCGATTTTTAAAACTTATTTTAGGTAACAGTGTATAGAAGGAAATTTTTGAAGTAGCAATACGTAACTGTAGAACTCGCGTGCAAGAAACTGGTTCTATTTTGGACAAAAACTCTCAGAGTATATTTCAATAAATATACATAATCTAAACAAACATGTTTATATTACGTATAATATCTATATAACCTATTATTTTCTGACTAAAAGTTCACGCCTTCTTCTATCGTATGTTTTGTTATACGCGTTCTGACTATTCAGTAACATTTTAAATCCTCGTTGCTATAAATGGACGTCAGGTCAAGTTAGTTTAGGTCGGCCATCGAGTTATCGATATTGCACAACACTATCGACGCCATGACTGCACAGATAACAGAATGCACCCTATGCGTTATCATCCCCTAATAACACTTACAGCTCCCACCCACGCCCGTCTGAAAATGGCAGCCATCTTTTTCCATTCTTTTTCTCCCCTTCTGCCGTTAGAAGCCATATTCAATGTAATTAATCAATTGCCAAAGTCAACATTCAATTCAACACTGAACGTTTCTGCCCAATTTAACAAAGTAACCGAGAAAGTTTGGACTAGTGAACCGCGTTCTTCCTTGTTTTAGTTCATTTTTATTGTTTCATTGTTTGTATAAAAACGTAAAGTAAATAACAGGAAAAATATTCCTTATTTGAAAACGCGCTCCAGTCTTATAAGTTATATTTTACGTTTTACTTTTCACCTTTTACTTGAGAATACTGGAGAAAGAAGTGTGTAGCAATATTGTACAATTAGTGAATCGAATTCTACTCTGTATAAAATTTCTTAATTATCAAAGCATTTTCAATTACGTTATACTTTGTAAAAATACCTATGTGTATGAACGTATAAATTTTATATGTTTTACTGCTAAGCAAAATAATAAATATTATTTTCCTTGAAATTTAAAAGCATTTAAACATATTCATAATCAGACAAGTATGAAGTATTTAAAGATAGGCCTTGAATTTCTCTTGTTTCTAGAAGGTTATTCCATGTTTCGAAGGGGTAGTGTCGGATTCCTGAAACATTTGCACACAACCTTGAACCCATTGTATGAGTTATATTTCTATTTGTAATTTCTATTTATCTGTAATAACATTTTAGTAATTATTTATTCAAAATTAGTTTTAAATTTATAAAAAACTGTATAATAAATGTTTTTAGGGTGAACTTTCAAAGCCAAAAAACTTTTTAAAGTCGAAAAGGATCTGGTAGTGTCCCATATTTACTAAAAGTTGCACTGCATATTTAATTCCATTTTATCCGTAATTTAGTTAATAACTTTATTTGTAAATTTGATGTTCAGGTAATATCTAAACATCTTTTTATTTAATTGCCACTTTCACATTGTGTATAACTTTCCAAAAAGATGTAAAATATTTTTTTTACAACTGTAATAAGTAATGGTTGTAAGAAATATGTAATTTTTAAAAGATATTAGAATTACACACATAAATTTAAAAAATATGAATTTTAACAATTTTTGAAATATGTAAGAGATACGTATTTTTAAAAGAATTATGATAATTGAATGTTTAAATAGAAATAAAATTTCGCTAAAAGGATTTCATAGTGCCGCCTATTGACTGAAATGTTTACTGTATATTTACACCCATTTTGTCCGTAATTTATTTACTTCCTTTACAGTTTTAAATTTTATTATCAGTTTTTATCAAAAACACTTTTATTCTATTGCCATTATTAATTTCTATTCAACTTTACACAAAAGTTGTAAAATATTATGTTATAGCTTTAAGTAATATGTAGTATTTCAATTGAAATGAAATTTAAAAAATGTTATAATTATAAAAAGTTTTTTTTTAATTTGACATAAAATGTGTGGAATTTATTTATAACTGATTCTTCTCCGAGTTAGGAAAGATAATATTCACTCACTTAATATTTAGAATTTTTTTCAGCTCCTAATTTCACTTGTACAAATAGATTCATTTACAACACTGGAAATTTATATCGTTTATTAACTTTTAAGTTTCACCTAGTTTTATTAAACTTAGCCAAAAATGATTTCCTTATAAATGTATTGATTAAGTAGCCACGCGTTTGCTTACACAGCTGATATTACCCATCCAGAATACATTGTACCTAACGTACTACGTAGACAGATCTCTTTTAAAGAATTCAAAACATTGCAATATCACTATATTACCAGGACACGAGTCACTAAACTAAACCATTTTTCAATGCATTCTAATTAGTCCACACTCTCCTTAATATATCTTGTTTAAATTTTCCATCAATTATAAAATACTTTTTATTCATCCACTCAAGTTCAAAAGCATTTTTTAAAACTCGTATTGGATGACACTTGATGTTAATAGAGTTTCTTCAAATATAAATTCATTAATTAAATATAATAATGAATTAATTTAAGTTTTACATGGAATAAAAACTTTTCACGAAAGGGGCAAGGTATGCAATATAAAGATTACTTCCCGTTTGGTTTAAAATGAATGATAACATATGATTTCATAATCAGCTAGTCTTACGTCATGGGTTACCACATGGTGGGACAGCTGTTTTAACACATAGGTATTGTTATATTAACCGTAATAACTTAATAAATAGTAAAGAATGAAATGCTTTCTTTGTTGCTTTAATTAGGAATTCACTTTAGCCATTACTAGCACCAAGATAGCTTACCTAACACTATCGGAATTGCAAAATCGACTGACCTTATGCACGAGAATGCTGTACTATTTACTAAGTTATTTCTACACTTACACAAACACACAACTTTCTTGAGCTACAAAGCTTCAGTCGCCCTTAAAGTGATGTCCTAAAGTTTAGTTCTAGCCTCTGCGCGTCTGATTTGATTAAACGGGGCGCAAGATAAACCTGTCTCAGGAAACTTTTGTTTTTATTTCCCCCGCATTTTCTGTCTGCTTCTTTTATGAAGGGGCGTCTTTTTTACAATTGTAACAATAACAGCTTAATGGAAGTGTCTCGCTTTGCACCCCTTGTGACAAGCCCTTGTAAAGAAAGAATAAAAAGATGATGGGGTGGAAAAATGAAGTGTTTTGACATCCGTGTTTTTGTGCTAGTAAGATATCTCCTAATTCGGGCTGCTCGGGATTGTAACATTATGACAGGTTGTAACGAAATTTGGTGGAACTAAATGCATTTCTCGCAGATAATTCCTTAAGAATTACTTTAACGAAATGATTCGATTAGAAACGACTTGAAGCAGAGGCAAATACTCTATGACGAAATTTCTTCGAAATTCTGTCGAACTTTTTACTAAAATTTCTTTCGCCTTGCGATCATTTTACAAACGTTAAAGTAAGACTATATGTGTTTCATGTGCGATTTTATTACCTAAATAACAGTGGACAGTTAGGTTATGCGTTATTAACATAAAGTTATTACAAACTATTAGCTAATAAGATACTCAAGTGTATGTTTAGGTTACTTGTATAGGAATCCGCTTGGACTTTAATCCTAAAGTGTTTTTACAATTCTACCTCCTTTGAAAGAACAAAATAAATAGTATTTAAAAAAAGATGTTTTCAATGTAACTTAATCACTATTTATAATTTATTTTTATTTCAAATAAATAAACCTCTTGACCACAAACAAATTTTATTTTAATGCGAATGCAAATTTTGATTACAAAGCAATCACCTTCAGAGATATAATCGCTAGACTAACTAAATTAAAACTACATCTAAATCACAATCGAAATGTATATTAAAGTTTAACTAAAACGTGTGTGCTTAGATGTATTATTATTTTTAAGTAAAAAACTACGCCATACTGGTTCCAAGTTGTTAGTGTTTATAAAGTTCAGTTTTTGTTTAAAAATTATTTGAAATTTAAATTGAATTAAAATAAAGCTTCGAGATTCAATAAAAGAATGCTCTGTTCAATATTCCGCATTCTTTTAGATCCCACAAAAGAGAGTTAATTTGTTTTGGCTTCAAGTGTCTAAATTAATATAATAAACAAAATATCTGATAAAGGTAGGTCTTTAAGAAATTACACGTGTATGTTTCGTTGTAGAACACAGTAAGAGACGGAACGAAAACACCTTGAAACTGCATCCAGCCTAACGAAACGCGTAGCAAATCTAAAACTGTCTTTCTTCCAAAACACGCATCGAGTAATATGATTAAACGTCGTCCCATGCAGGACAGGCTCGCCCGAACCTCCCAGCAATGATCTGACATTAGTATTCCGGAGTACGACCGGACAGCACCTGGCCGTTGTACCCTTAGCGTAATTTGACCCAGGTCAGACCCGCATAATCCAACCCCTATTTAGTATTTACGCATCAACAAAGGCTGTGAACTTTGACCCCTGCATCACGCAAACTGTGCGTGAGTAGCGCGTGGCCAGCACGCATTGTTGCAACCCTTCTGGAAGAAGGGTATGGCCCGAATTTTACCTGGGCCGATCCGTCAGACAATACGTTCGGCCAGAGGTTTTTGTGCTTTTCTATTCAATAGACGGTGGACACCCGGCGCAAGTTAATTTTTTAAAAATTTCTTCATAGAGAATAATCGCTCCGTTGCAACCACTCGGACCATCTGCTTTTACTGGGCTGTTTATTAAATGTAAAACAATGGTACCAATCAGACAAACACATGCTTTTAAACTGCGATTAACTTGCCTCGTTCCTGCTCCAAAGGATTTGAGACAGATTTAAATTATTGCTAGAAAATTATGTACTTGCAAACTTTCTTACGTTTCCTGGCAAGAAGCCTGTGTGAGCTGGGAGGAGAGACAGAAATGGTGACTAAAGAAGGCTCTACAGAGACACCACTTACACACACACACACACACACACACACACACACACACACACACACACACACACACACACACACACACACACACTCACACACACACACACACACACATGCACGCAAGCAAACACACACACACACACACACATATGCACGCCGCACGCGCACACACACACACACACACACACACACACACACACACACACACACACACTCAAACACACATGCACGCAAGCAAACACACACACACACACACACATATGCACGCACGCACGCGCGCACACACACACACACACACACACACACACACACACACACACACACACACACACTCAAACACACATGCACGCAAGCAAACACACACACACACACACACACATATGCACGCACGCACGCGCGCACACACACACACACACACACACACACACACACACACACACACACATATATATATATATATATATATATATATATATATATATTTTTTTTTTTTTTTTAACAACATAGGTTATTCAAATAAAAGAATATTTATTAATTTATATTCATATACATAAATTTATATTTATATATATATAAATATAAAGTAGGACTACTTACAAAAGAATCTTATTTTGTATATTTACGAGTCGACTTTCGAAAGTCTATTAATGTATGCTCTCCTTTTCGAAAATTAGAGCTCTAAATTAATAGTTCTCTATTAATGAGCAATAAATATGTAACTAAAAATAAATAACTTTGATTTTAATTTAAGAGAAATATTTTAAATAATGCCTGCTTTCCAAGCGTAGTCTGTAATATTATAAGTCTGGTAGAGGGTAGACTCATCTCTCCAACCCCGGCTAAAAGTGGGTTGGAGCATATAGTCGCTACGATGCAGAAATCACTACGACAGTTTAATTGTACACTACCTTTGTTCATTGACCTAAACGCTGAGCGAATTTGATCAATTCTGGATGTGCATGAACATCTAGGCATTATTCCAAGGTACCTGATTAGATGGCCTAGCAGACAGTTAACTTGATCCAGTTAATCATTCCCATGAACAAAGATTAATTTATTTCATTGTTAAAATATTTCATAGTTACAATGTTTCACTGATAAAATGTTTCATTGTTAACATATTTTAGTATTAAAATATTTCATTGTCAAAATTGATCATTGTTTACATATGTCATTGTTATTATATTTCATGTTAATTAATAACAGGTAATTTAGTTTCCTAGAAGTCGTTTCACGAAAACGTTAACAAAGATTAGGACATAATTCCTGATTCCATCCTGAGTTGCTGATTCATTCCGCTAAACACTTACTTCCAGAGACATCACAGAAACGTATCACTCATTTTCCGAAGCAGTCAGGACATAATTCCTGATTCCATCCTGACTTGCTGATTCATTCCGCTAAAAACACACTTCCAGAGACATCACAGAAACGTATCACTCATTTTCCGAAGCAGTCAGGACATAATTCCTGATTCCATCCTGACTTGCTGATTCATTCCGCTAAAAACACACTTCCAGAGACATCACAGAAACGTATCACTCATTTTCCGAAGCAGTCAGGACATAATTCCTGATTCCATCCTGAGTTGCTGATTCATTCCGCTAAAAACTTACTTCCAGAGACATCACAGAAACGTATCACTCATTTTCCGAAGCAGTCAGGACATAATTACTGATTCCATCCTGAGTTGCTGATTCATTCCGCTAAAAACACACTTCCAGAGACATCACAGAAACGTATCACTCATTTTCCGAAGCAGTCAGGGCATAATTCCTGATTCCATCCTGAGTTGCTGATTCATTCCGCTAAAAACTTACTTCCAGAGACATCACAGAAACGTATCACTCATTTTCCGAAGCAGTCAGGACATAATTCCTGATTCCATCCTGAGTTGCTGATTCATTCCGCTAAACACTTACTTCCAGAGACATCACAGAAACGTATCACTCATTTTCCGAAGCAGTCAGGACATAATTCCTGATTCCATCCTGAGTTGCTGATTCATTCCGCTAAACACTTACTTCCAGAGACATCACAGAAACGTATCACTCATTTTCCGAAGCAGTCAGGACATAATTCCTGATTCCATCCTGAGTTGCTGATTCATTCCGCTAAAAACTTACTTCCAGAGACATCACAGAAACGTATCACTCATTTTCCGAAGCAGTCAGGACATAATTCCTGATTCCATCCTGACTTGCTGATTCATTCCGCTAAAAACACACTTCCAGAGACATCACAGAAACGTATCACTCATTTTCCGAAGCAGTCAGGACATAATTCCTGATTCCATCCTGAGTTGCTGATTCATTCCGCTAAAAACTTACTTCCAGAGACATCACAGAAACGTATCACTCATTTTCCGAAGCAGTCAGGACATAATTCCTGATTCCATCCTGAGTTGCTGATTCATTCCGCTAAAAACTTACTTCCAGAGACATCACAGAAACGTATCACTCATTTTCCGAAGCAGTCAGGACATAATTCCTGATTCCATCCTGAGTTGCTGATTCATTCCGCTAAAAACTTACTTCCAGAGACATCACAGAAACGTATCACTCATTTTCCGAAGCAGTCAGGACATAATTCCTGATTCCATCCTGACTTGCTGATTCATTCCGCTAAACACTTACTTCCAGAGACATCACAGAAACGTATCACTCATTTTCCGAAGCAGTCAGGACATAATTCCTGATTCCATCCTGACTTGCTGATTCATTCCGCTAAAAACTTACTTCCAGAGACATCACAGAAACGTATCACTCATTTTCCGAAGCAGTCAGGACATAATTCCTGATTCCATCCTGACTTGCTGATTCATTCCGCTAAAAACACACTTCCAGAGACATCACAGAAACGTATCACTCATTTTCCGAAGCAGTCAGGACATAATTCCTGATTCCATCCTGAGTTGCTGATTCATTCCGCTAAAAACACACTTCCAGAGACATCACAGAAACGTATCACTCATTTTCCGAAGCAGTCAGGACATAATTCCTGATTCCATCCTGAGTTGCTGATTCATTCCGCTAAAAACTTACTTCCAGAGACATCACAGAAACGTATCACTCATTTTCCGAAGCAGTCAGGGCATAATTCCTGATTCCATCCTGAGTTGCTGATTCATTCCGCTAAAAACTTACTTCCAGAGACATCACAGAAACGTATCACTCATTTTCCGAAGCAGTCAGGACATAATTCCTGATTCCATCCTGAGTTGCTGATTCATTCCGCTAAACACTTACTTCCAGAGACATCACAGAAACGTATCAAACATTTTCCGAAGCAGTCAGGACATAATTCCTGATTCCATCCTGAGTTGCTGATTCATTCCGCTAAACACTTACTTCCAGAGACATCACAGAAACGTATCACTCATTTTCCGAAGCAGTCAGGACATAATTCCTGATTCCATCCTGAGTTGCTGATTCATTCCGCTAAAAACTTACTTCCAGAGACATCACAGAAACGTATCACTCATTTTCCGAAGCAGTCAGGACATAATTCCTGATTCCATCCTGACTTGCTGATTCATTCCGCTAAAAACACACTTCCAGAGACATCACAGAAACGTATCACTCATTTTCCGAAGCAGTCAGGACATAATTCCTGATTCCATCCTGAGTTGCTGATTCATTCCGCTAAAAACTTACTTCCAGAGACATCACAGAAACGTATCACTCATTTTCCGAAGCAGTCAGGACATAATTCCTGATTCCATCCTGAGTTGCTGATTCATTCCGCTAAAAACTTACTTCCAGAGACATCACAGAAACGTATCACTCATTTTCCGAAGCAGTCAGGACATAATTCCTGATTCCATCCTGAGTTGCTGATTCATTCCGCTAAAAACTTACTTCCAGAGACATCACAGAAACGTATCACTCATTTTCCGAAGCAGTCAGGACATAATTCCTGATTCCATCCTGACTTGCTGATTCATTCCGCTAAACACTTACTTCCAGAGACATCACAGAAACGTATCACTCATTTTCCGAAGCAGTCAGGACATAATTCCTGATTCCATCCTGACTTGCTGATTCATTCCGCTAAAAACTTACTTCCAGAGACATCACAGAAACGTATCACTCATTTTCCGAAGCAGTCAGGACATAATTCCTGATTCCATCCTGACTTGCTGATTCATTCCGCTAAAAACACACTTCCAGAGACATCACAGAAACGTATCACTCATTTTCCGAAGCAGTCAGGACATAATTCCTGATTCCATCCTGAGTTGCTGATTCATTCCGCTAAAAACACACTTCCAGAGACATCACAGAAACGTATCACTCATTTTCCGAAGCAGTCAGGACATAATTCCTGATTCCATCCTGAGTTGCTGATTCATTCCGCTAAAAACTTACTTCCAGAGACATCACAGAAACGTATCACTCATTTTCCGAAGCAGTCAGGACATAATTCCTGATTCCATCCTGAGTTGCTGATTCATTCCGCTAAAAACTTACTTCCAGAGACATCACAGAAACGTATCACTCATTTTCCGAAGCAGTCAGGACATAATTCCTGATTCCATCCTGAGTTGCTGATTCATTCCGCTAAAAACACACTTCCAGAGACATCACAGAAACGTATCACTCATTTTCCGAAGCAGTCAGGACATAATTCCTGATTCCATCCTGAGTTGCTGATTCATTCCGCTAAAAACTTACTTCCAGAGACATCACAGAAACGTATCACTCATTTTCCGAAGCAGTCAGGACATAATTCCTGATTCCATCCTGAGTTGCTGATTCATTCCGCTAAAAACACACTTCCAGAGACATCACAGAAACGTATCACTCATTTTCCGAAGCAGTCAGGACATAATTCCTGATTCCATCCTGAGTTGCTGATTCATTCCGCTAAAAACTTACTTCCAGAGACATCACAGAAACGTATCACTCATTTTCCGAAGCAGTCAGGACATAATTCCTGATTCCATCCTGAGTTGCTGATTCATTCCGCTAAACACTTACTTCCAGAGACATCACAGAAACGTATCACTCATTTTCCGAAGCAGTCAGGACATAATTCCTGATTCCATCCTGAGTTGCTGATTCATTCCGCTAAACACTTACTTCCAGAGACATCACAGAAACGTATCACTCATTTTCCGAAGCAGTCAGGACATAATTCCTGATTCCATCCTGAGTTGCTGATTCATTCCGCTAAAAACACACTTCCAGAGACATCACAGAAACGTATCACTCATTTTCCGAAGCAGTCAGGACATAATTCCTGATTCCATCCTGAGTTGCTGATTCATTCCGCTAAAAACTTACTTCCAGAGACATCACAGAAACGTATCACTCATTTTCCGAAGCAGTCAGGACATAATTCCTGATTCCATCCTGAGTTGCTGATTCATTCCGCTAAAAACACACTTCCAGAGACATCACAGAAACGTATCACTCATTTTCCGAAGCAGTCAGGACATAATTCCTGATTCCATCCTGAGTTGCTGATTCATTCCGCTAAAAACACACTTCCAGAGACATCACAGAAACGTATCACTCATTTTCCGAAGCAGTCAGGACATAATTCCTGATTCCATCCTGAGTTGCTGATTCATTCCGCTAAAAACACACTTCCAGAGACATCACAGAAACGTATCACTCATTTTCCGAAGCAGTCAGGACATAATTCCTGATTCCATCCTGAGTTGCTGATTCATTCCGCTAAAAACTTACTTCCAGAGACATCACAGAAACGTATCACTCATTTTCCGAAGCAGTCAGGACATAATTCCTGATTCCATCCTGACTTGCTGATTCATTCCGCTAAAAACACACTTCCAGAGACATCACAGAAACGTATCACTCATTTTCCGAAGCAGTCAGGACATAATTCCTGATTCCATCCTGAGTTGCTGATTCATTCCGCTAAAAACTTACTTCCAGAGACATCACAGAAACGTATCACTCATTTTCCGAAGCAGTCAGGACATAATTCCTGATTCCATCCTGAGTTGCTGATTCATTCCGCTAAACACTTACTTCCAGAGACATCACAGAAACGTATCACTCATTTTCCGAAGCAGTCAGGACATAATTCCTGATTCCATCCTGAGTTGCTGATTCATTCCGCTAAACACTTACTTCCAGAGACATCACAGAAACGTATCACTCATTTTCCGAAGCAGTCAGGACATAATTCCTGATTCCATCCTGAGTTGCTGATTCATTCCGCTAAAAACTTACTTCCAGAGACATCACAGAAACGTATCACTCATTTTCCGAAGCAGTCAGGACATAATTCCTGATTCCATCCTGAGTTGCTGATTCATTCCGCTAAACACTTACTTCCAGAGACATCACAGAAACGTATCACTCATTTTCCGAAGCAGTCAGGACATAATTCCTGATTCCATCCTGAGTTGCTGATTCATTCCGCTAAAAACTTACTTCCAGAGACATCACAGAAACGTATCACTCATTTTCCGAAGCAGTCAGGACATAATTCCTGATTCCATCCTGACTTGCTGATTCATTCCGCTAAAAACACACTTCCAGAGACATCACAGAAACGTATCACTCATTTTCCGAAGCAGTCAGGACATAATTCCTGATTCCATCCTGAGTTGCTGATTCATTCCGCTAAAAACTTACTTCCAGAGACATCACAGAAACGTATCACTCATTTTCCGAAGCAGTCAGGACATAATTCCTGATTCCATCCTGACTTGCTGATTCATTCCGCTAAAAACACACTTCCAGAGACATCACAGAAACGTATCACTCATTTTCCGAAGCAGTCAGGACATAATTCCTGATTCCATCCTGAGTTGCTGATTCATTCCGCTAAAAACTTACTTCCAGAGACATCACAGAAACGTATCACTCATTTTCCGAAGCAGTCAGGACATAATTCCTGATTCCATCCTGAGTTGCTGATTCATTCCGCTAAACACTTACTTCCAGAGACATCACAGAAACGTATCACTCATTTTCCGAAGCAGTCAGGACATAATTCCTGATTCCATCCTGAGTTGCTGATTCATTCCGCTAAAAACACACTTCCAGAGACATCACAGAAACGTATCACTCATTTTCCGAAGCAGTCAGGACATAATTCCTGATTCCATCCTGAGTTGCTGATTCATTCCGCTAAAAACACACTTCCAGAGACATCACAGAAACGTATCACTCATTTTCCGAAGCAGTCAGGACATAATTCCTGATTCCATCCTGAGTTGCTGATTCATTCCGCTAAAAACACACTTCCAGAGACATCACAGAAACGTATCACTCATTTTCCGAAGCAGTCAGGACATAATTCCTGATTCCATCCTGACTTGCTGATTCATTCCGCTAAAAACACACTTCCAGAGACATCACAGAAACGTATCACTCATTTTCCGAAGCAGTCAGGACATAATTCCTGATTCCATCCTGAGTTGCTGATTCATTCCGCTAAAAACTTACTTCCAGAGACATCACAGAAACGTATCACTCATTTTCCGAAGCAGTCAGGGCATAATTCCTGATTCCATCCTGAGTTGCTGATTCATTCCGCTAAAAACTTACTTCCAGAGACATCACAGAAACGTATCACTCATTTTCCGAAGCAGTCAGGACATAATTCCTGATTCCATCCTGAGTTGCTGATTCATTCCGCTAAACACTTACTTCCAGAGACATCACAGAAACGTATCACTCATTTTCCGAAGCAGTCAGGACATAATTCCTGATTCCATCCTGAGTTGCTGATTCATTCCGCTAAAAACACACTTCCAGAGACATCACAGAAACGTATCACTCATTTTCCGAAGCAGTCAGGACATAATTCCTGATTCCATCCTGACTTGCTGATTCATTCCGCTAAAAACACACTTCCAGAGACATCACAGAAACGTATCACTCATTTTCCGAAGCAGTCAGGACATAATTCCTGATTCCATCCTGAGTTGCTGATTCATTCCGCTAAAAACTTACTTCCAGAGACATCACAGAAACGTATCACTCATTTTCCGAAGCAGTCAGGGCATAATTCCTGATTCCATCCTGAGTTGCTGATTCATTCCGCTAAAAACTTACTTCCAGAGACATCACAGAAACGTATCACTCATTTTCCGAAGCAGTCAGGACATAATTCCTGATTCCATCCTGAGTTGCTGATTCATTCCGCTAAACACTTACTTCCAGAGACATCACAGAAACGTATCACTCATTTTCCGAAGCAGTCAGGACATAATTCCTGATTCCATCCTGAGTTGCTGATTCATTCCGCTAAAAACTTACTTCCAGAGACATCACAGAAACGTATCACTCATTTTCCGAAGCAGTCAGGACATAATTCCTGATTCCATCCTGACTTGCTGATTCATTCCGCTAAAAACACACTTCCAGAGACATCACAGAAACGTATCACTCATTTTCCGAAGCAGTCAGGACATAATTCCTGATTCCATCCTGAGTTGCTGATTCATTCCGCTAAAAACACACTTCCAGAGACATCACAGAAACGTATCACTCATTTTCCGAAGCAGTCAGGACATAATTCCTGATTCCATCCTGACTTGCTGATTCATTCCGCTAAAAACACACTTCCAGAGACATCACAGAAACGTATCACTCATTTTCCGAAGCAGTCAGGACATAATTCCTGATTCCATCCTGAGTTGCTGATTCATTCCGCTAAAAACTTACTTCCAGAGACATCACAGAAACGTATCACTCATTTTCCGAAGCAGTCAGGACATAATTCCTGATTCCATCCTGAGTTGCTGATTCATTCCGCTAAAAACACACTTCCAGAGACATCACAGAAACGTATCACTCATTTTCCGAAGCAGTCAGGACATAATTCCTGATTCCATCCTGACTTGCTGATTCATTCCGCTAAAAACACACTTCCAGAGACATCACAGAAACGTATCACTCATTTTCCGAAGCAGTCAGGACATAATTCCTGATTCCATCCTGACTTGCTGATTCATTCCGCTAAAAACACACTTCCAGAGACATCACAGAAACGTATCACTCATTTTCCGAAGCAGTCAGGACATAATTCCTGATTCCATCCTGAGTTGCTGATTCATTCCGCTAAAAACTTACTTCCAGAGACATCACAGAAACGTATCACTCATTTTCCGAAGCAGTCAGGACATAATTCCTGATTCCATCCTGACTTGCTGATTCATTCCGCTAAAAACACACTTCCAGAGACATCACAGAAACGTATCACTCATTTTCCGAAGCAGTCAGGACATAATTCCTGATTCCATCCTGAGTTGCTGATTCATTCCGCTAAAAACTTACTTCCAGAGACATCACAGAAACGTATCACTCATTTTCCGAAGCAGTCAGGACATAATTCCTGATTCCATCCTGAGTTGCTGATTCATTCCGCTAAAAACTTACTTCCAGAGACATCACAGAAACGTATCACTCATTTTCCGAAGCAGTCAGGACATAATTCCTGATTCCATCCTGAGTTGCTGATTCATTCCGCTAAAAACTTACTTCCAGAGACATCACAGAAACGTATCACTCATTTTCCGAAGCAGTCAGGACATAATTCCTGATTCCATCCTGACTTGCTGATTCATTCCGCTAAAAACACACTTCCAGAGACATCACAGAAACGTATCACTCATTTTCCGAAGCAGTCAGGACATAATTCCTGATTCCATCCTGAGTTGCTGATTCATTCCGCTAAAAACTTACTTCCAGAGACATCACAGAAACGTATCACTCATTTTCCGAAGCAGTCAGGACATAATTCCTGATTCCATCCTGACTTGCTGATTCATTCCGCTAAAAACACACTTCCAGAGACATCACAGAAACGTATCACTCATTTTCCGAAGCAGTCAGGACATAATTCCTGATTCCATCCTGAGTTGCTGATTCATTCCGCTAAAAACTTACTTCCAGAGACATCACAGAAACGTATCACTCATTTTCCGAAGCAGTCAGGACATAATTCCTGATTCCATCCTGACTTGCTGATTCATTCCGCTAAAAACACACTTCCAGAGACATCACAGAAACGTATCACTCATTTTCCGAAGCAGTCAGGACATAATTCCTGATTCCATCCTGACTTGCTGATTCATTCCGCTAAACACTTACTTCCAGAGACATCACAGAAACGTATCACTCATTTTCCGAAGCGGTCAGGACATAATTCCTGATTCCATCCTGAGTTGCTGATTCATTCCGCTAAAAACTTACTTCCAGAGACATCACAGAAACGTATCACTCATTTTCCGAAGCAGTCAGGACATAATTCCTGATTCCATCCTGAGTTGCTGATTCATTCCGCTAAAAACTTACTTCCAGAGACATCACAGAAACGTATCACTCATTTTCCGAAGCAGTCAGGACATAATTCCTGATTCCATCCTGAGTTGCTGATTCATTCCGCTAAAAACTTACTTCCAGAGACATCACAGAAACGTATCACTCATTTTCCGAAGCAGTCAGGACATAATTCCTGATTCCATCCTGAGTTGCTGATTCATTCCGCTAAAAACTTACTTCCAGAGACATCACAGAAACGTATCACTCATTTTCCGAAGCAGTCAGGACATAATTCCTGATTCCATCCTGACTTGCTGATTCATTCCGCTAAAAACACACTTCCAGAGACATCACAGAAACGTATCACTCATTTTCCGAAGCAGTCAGGACATAATTCCTGATTCCATCCTGAGTTGCTGATTCATTCCGCTAAAAACACACTTCCAGAGACATCACAGAAACGTATCACTCATTTTCCGAAGCAGTCAGGACATAATTCCTGATTCCATCCTGACTTGCTGATTCATTCCGCTAAAAACACACTTCCAGAGACATCACAGAAACGTATCACTCATTTTCCGAAGCAGTCAGGACATAATTCCTGATTCCATCCTGAGTTGCTGATTCATTCCGCTAAAAACTTACTTCCAGAGACATCACAGAAACGTATCACTCATTTTCCGAAGCAGTCAGGACATAATTCCTGATTCCATCCTGACTTGCTGATTCATTCCGCTAAAAACACACTTCCAGAGACATCACAGAAACGTATCACTCATTTTCCGAAGCAGTCAGGACATAATTCCTGATTCCATCCTGACTTGCTGATTCATTCCGCTAAACACTTACTTCCAGAGACATCACAGAAACGTATCACTCATTTTCCGAAGCGGTCAGGACATAATTCCTGATTCCATCCTGAGTTGCTGATTCATTCCGCTAAAAACTTACTTCCAGAGACATCACAGAAACGTATCACTCATTTTCCGAAGCAGTCAGGACATAATTCCTGATTCCATCCTGACTTGCTGATTCATTCCGCTAAAAACACACTTCCAGAGACATCACAGAAACGTATCACTCATTTTCCGAAGCAGTCAGGACATAATTCCTGATTCCATCCTGACTTGCTGATTCATTCCGCTAAAAACACACTTCCAGAGACATCACAGAAACGTATCACTCATTTTCCGAAGCAGTCAGGACATAATTCCTGATTCCATCCTGACTTGCTGATTCATTCCGCTAAAAACACACTTCCAGAGACATCACAGAAACGTATCACTCATTTTCCGAAGCAGTCAGGACATAATTCCTGATTCCATCCTGACTTGCTGATTCATTCCGCTAAAAACACACTTCCAGAGACATCACAGAAACGTATCACTCATTTTCCGAAGCGGTCACTACTTCTGAATTGTATATTACCCAAACATGTTTTAAATTTAGTGTACTATTGGTCGTATATTATGTTCATAAAAGTATTTACTAATGGTTCCTGAACCATAATGGCTCTTTCGTTGTTAGCTAAATACATCCAGAGATGTTAAAAATAATACAGTTTAAGGGACAAAATGTATCAGTTTAAAACTTTCAAAAAGCTGTGTCACGATTGTATTTTATGACAATTCTAGCTAACCGTTTATTAGAAAAGTAATAAAAGTGAAAAAAATTTAGAAGATAAAATCATATTATTCAAGGAACATAATTTAAAAAAACGTTTGTCAAGTTATTTCAAGGTTTTGTTTAAATACAAGATTTTATATCTATCAGTACTTAATTTGAACAGTAGTTGTTATTAAAAACAATATTTAATGAAAAATTTTTAAGAGAATGATTGATTTCCTTAAACTTTGTTCTAGATAGAGAAGTGGATATAATCGTTACATTGAAGGAACTGCGGTTTTTCGGCTCACGTCACGTTTTGGTTCTCTTTTTAACGCATAATTTATCATTCTTTAGAACTGTACTCCTCCTCTGTTTTCCCCTTTATTTGATGTCGGCAACTTGTACAACGAGCTGTGGAATATCTTTTATAAAGTTATCAAATAAAACTTGCTCGGTGAAAAAACAACTTTGCTCTAACAGAATACTTTCCGCGTGTCCTTTCTACCTCGGTTGAGGGGTCGGGGAGAGGGTTTTCCTCTTTTCTGCTTTTTTTTGTGTTTATGAAAACTCGACGGCTCGCCCGCGAAACTTGTAACTTTTATAACAGACTAAAGGGACATTTTTATCAAGTACGGGGGGTAATACATCTTGCAACCACCTCGCCGCAACTCTACCCTTCCGCTCCTCAACCCTTTCTCTTTTCCTAGAATAGCTTTTGCTTTTTGTTTTATTATTTTGTCCGGTTTAAGTAACGAGTCGCAATGAAAACATCGTGTTTGTCCCCTTAGACACTTTATTTATGTTTGCTGGAATTGTGTAAGTTGTTTTAGCCACAAGGCAATTATAACTATTGCTACCTTAGAGTATGTACTTTAAATTTTATTTCTTCCTTAACACTTTTCAAAGAAAAATATTAGAAAGCAGATTCATTTCTATTAATTATTAAATAACTTTTAAATAGGAAATAACTTAATATGTGTGACTGTTCCTGATGATGACGTTGCGGTTTGGCAACGAAAAACTTTGTGTTTGTATTTCATGTATATATATATATATATATATATATATATATATATATATATATAATATAATTATATATATAATTTATAAATTTAAAATATTTCAAAAACAAGAATACTTTTAATGAATATATTTATTCAGAGCTTTTCGCCGATAAAATAGTACCAGCATCTTCCTTAGATGCTGGTACTATTTTATCGGCGATAAGCTTTGAATAAATATATTCATTAAAAGTATTCTTGTTTTTGAAATATTTTTCATTTATTAACTATATTACAAGAAAACATATCACCATATTCATTATATATATGTATATATATATATATATATATATATATATATACATATATATAAATAAATATATATATATATATATATATATATAGAGAGAGAGAGAGAGAGAGAGCGAGAGAGAGAGAGTGTTTTTTTTCAACTTAAATAATTAGATAATTTATTAATTATTGTAGTACTCATTACTATTTATAAAGGTCAAGATAATGGTGTTGAGGGTAAAATATAAAAAAAACCAATGAAAGTACTATGTAATCATTTGTCTTGGACTTTCCATATTTCCTATTTATGAAGTTTGTTGAGATATTATCTAAACATAATAAATACACAAAAACGTCTTAACCACAAACTTTCTTTAATTTACCCTAATGTACATTTCAGTTACAAAGTAACCATCCTCAGAGGGATAACATACAAAGACTAGAGTCTTTGAAAGAGTCTTTGTATGTTATCCCTCTGAGGATGGTTACTTTGTAACTGAAATGTACATTAGGGTAAATTAAAGAAAGTTTGTGGTTAAGAGGTTTTTGTGTATTTATTATTAAATTCAACCACAGTATATTCCTAATAAATAGTAATTATCTAAACAACTAAAAAAATTGAATTAATTTAAAATTTGTTCAACACCATAAAGAAGTTATCTATTTAAAGCGACAAAAAAAAAATAAGAAATCATATGATAGTATTGCTTGATCTAATTATCATGAATTTACTGAGAAACTACAATTACAGCATATTATGATGATAAATCTATCTTCATTTCGTTTATTACTAATGTGTAATATTTCCTATTATATTTATTATCAAATCCTACTATAAATTCATACTCTACCTATATATATTTATCTTGCTCAAAACTTCAATCGTTATTAAAATAATTTTTATTCGCTCACTCATGTTCAAATAAATGTTTTTTAACTTGTAGTGGATGACACTTGATGTTATTACTGTTTTTTACAAACATTATTAATAAAAATTAATTAACTAATTATTTCTAATAAATAATTTCAGTTTTTATTTTACCCTTATTATTGTGATTCTATCATATGTATATACATATTTTTAATAATTGCAGTTATTTAATAAAAATTAGGTAAAACAAAATTGTATTTCTTGACCTAACTAATCATTGAATTTAATTTCTTTTTAATGTATAACTTGTTTATATTTTTCACTAAATTAAAGTAAATACTTTATTTGCTTTATTTCAATTGCTATGATATGTTGCATCGTTTTGTTTTAGGATGAATATGATTAACTTTATTCAGAATATAAAACAAAACAGTATAGTCTTGTAAATAAAATTAGGAAAACATACAATACAACTTTTCCAGTTATCCCATTTTGTTAAATCTTCTAATAACTATTTACTTATAAAGTAAAGAGAATATATAAAATACAAAACATTTGCCTTTAACCACTGTTATTACCATTGTGACTGCCATGATGTTCTCAAGCACTACAGTATAAAGATGTAGCACACAAATAACTGGGGAAAACATTTTTCACATTCCTAGAGGTCTGAGCGCCTAAGGCCGTATTAGTGTAGCATTAATTTCGCGAACACGTGCAGAGTGGCAATTCATCTTGTCCGCAAAGGTTCATATTTCACGGAATTAAGGACAAATGGCTGCGACAGGGCGGGAGTTAAGACTGGGCCCTTGGCTCTAATCTAGAACCTTTCTTTCTTCTGTGTTATATCATTGAAGAGGGAGGAAAAACTCACTATAAAACATAACACTTTCCTCCTCTTCTTGGTTTGCAAAGTGTTACAGGATTTAATTAGAGCAAATTTATTTTCCTGCTATTTTGTTAATTTAGAGAATTTTCTGAGTATACATAACAATCTTATATTTATATTAGTTTGAGGTTTGTTTGGATATATAATATATATATAAATGTGTTTAAATATATTATGTTATATATTATATAATATGATAAAATATATTATATATAATAACATAATATAGTAATTATATTATATATTATGTTATTTATAACATATATATATATATATATATATATATATATATATAAATGTGTGTGTGTGGGTATAATATAAATAAGGTTACATAAAATATATATATATATATGTGTGTGTGTGTGTGTGTGTGTGTGGGTGTAAAATAAATAAGGTTACATAAAATATATATATATATATGTGTGTGTGTGTGTGTGTGTGGGTATAAAATAAATAAGGTTACATATAATATATATATATATATATATATATATATATATGTGTGTGTGTGTGTGTGTGTGTGTGTGTGTGTGTGTGTGTGTGTGTGTGTGTGTGGGTGTAAAATAAATAAGGTTACATAAAATATATATATATGTGTGTGTGTGTGTGTGTGTGGGTGGGTGTAAAATAAATAAGGTTACATAATATATATATATATATATATATATATATATATATATATATATTATAACAGGCTTATTAAAAAAAGATTAAATCTGTTATTTCTTATTTAATCATCTAAACACAAAGTACTAACCAAATCGATATTATTTCGATGACTTTTAAAATTTGTTGGTATTGATTTTTCCCAGATGTATGATTACGTATATAATAGTAACAATAATTTGTTCTATGCGACCTAGATACATGTGACATCTGATTGCAATGTAAACTGCGTCCAGCGAAACTCAAGAGCTGTACAATTCCATTAAGGTACAATGTGTACTCAAAACACCACTAAAAAAGGATATTTCTATCCTGGGTTTTGGCCAAAAATATATTTTGCTTTTTCGTGAAGCAAAAAACACATTAATACCATTCCTTGTTGGATAAATAATCGCAGCCATCTTGAGATACTTGCGTAAGGACTAAATAAATTAAGTTTAAATGGGAAAGTACCTCTCAGCGCTATTACCTCAGAAACGTAAATGAAAGAAACACAAATTCTGTTTTTTCTTTATGGTTTGATTTCGTTAAATATTTAGCCAAAGGCTTTAAGTTGTATTCAATTCGTAACTAATTCAACAGTATAAAATTTTATTTTATTTACTTTTTACTAAATAATTACAGATATTATGAATAAAGTAACACAACGTATGCATAAACCTGCTATTTTGTCGCACAACCTATAACATAAAATGAGATGTCCTATGAAATCACATGTTATTTATTTTAAGCCAAATAGTACGGAATAACTACATTGCATATCTTGTCCCTTTTGTGAACATTTAACTCTTTTAAAAAAAATAAAATTAATTTATTAGATTTAATTATTGATATAATATTTGTAAAAGCTATACAATTATGAAGCCAAATCCACTATATAAAAAAAAAATGTATTTGAACTTGAGTGACTAAAAGTATTTTATTAACGTCTGAAAATTTGTACCAGATATATAAATATCGATATGGAAGGTGTGAAATAAAAAAAGGATTTTAAAGTACTGTATAGCCTTACTATATTTTACTTCTCATTAAATGTAGAACGGACTTTATATTATAACATATGTTCCGTCATTGTAAATATAATTTAGATTTCAAATGGAATAGATAAAGATTGGTTTTGAAATTTTAAAAAGATAACATTTTTCATTTTGTTTTAGTACTTGTGGGGTAGTATGTACGTAGTAATGAATTATTATTTTAATAATATATTATTATTATAATATTACGTTGCTCCAGTTTTTTCGTCATTTGACAACAAATTTGTTTCCTATTTATCTACAATTAAATGTTCCTTTATAATGATTTTGTTATTATCATTAATATTAAGAGTTATTATTATTTATATTATAAAGTATTAATTAACCCATTATTATTATTATGTTTGTATATATGTCTATATATATATATATATATATATATATATATATATATATATATATATATATTCATATTCCAATAGGCTTATTTACTTGTGCGACTTACTGTGAGCTCTCTACTTAAGCACAGACTTGAATAACGTTAATTTTGTATGATTATTATCACTTGACAATGGATTTATTTCGATCTATATGCATGTCAATGGTGTTTATATTTAATATGAATTGATTTAGATTTATTATTTAATATGTATTTTTCAAAATACTCGTTTGTGGTACTAGAATTAGTAGGAACTCTTACGCAAAAATGTAAACTGTGTCTATTGATTCATATGTGTGTGTGTATATATATATATATATATATATATATATATATATATATATATATATATATATATATATACATATATATATTTATATATATATATGAGATTATTAAATAAATAATGGCACAACTCTATTGTTTACAACCCATAATATAACTATATCAATTTACATAAATGAATATTCTGACAGATATTTGCGTAATCGTACTTGTGATTGAAAATTTTGAAATAACATTTTGCGATAATGGAAATTTGTATTTATTTTGTGGTATTTACTTTGAACCATTCATTTTAAAAATACGAACAATTAAAAACAACCTCAATAAATGCAACTAATTGTATCAAATATCATAAGCGGAAAATATTGGATACACTTTTTAAAAATTCAATTTCTTTCAGAAACAGTACAGAGACATCTTTATCCAATTACAATTCGGAAAATGTAATGTAATTTTTTATTTGAAACAATTCAAACTTTGTAAACACAAAAGTGTTTGATTTAAATACTTATGTACATTTTGATTGCAAAGGATTTATCTTCAGAAGAAACGTTTATCAGAATATTTGTACTATTTAGGTACAACATTTTTGCTTAGGAAAGGATTTTAAACCGATTTTGTATCTAGGTTTTATTTGAAATAAAATCTCTTTACCCTGTTTCACTTATAGCCTACATTGAAGAAATGTTAAATATAACACCAAATCCTGTTAACCAGTTTACGTTTGAGTTCTCCATATAAGCGTCTTTCTGGCTGCAATATTAATACCTTTGCAACGATTACGCCTGCTCTGATAAGAAAAGATTTTTTACTCGCGCCTATTCTGTGAGAGATAGCTCGTTAAGTCGGCGGGTCATTAGAAAGGTGACATTCTTTGCAGAACAAAGCTACTGGCAAAAGTCCCTAAATTCAATCTGTGCTCGACGGAAAGGCGGAAAAAGGAAAGGGAAAAAATGCAAAGAGGGGATAATATGATTCCGCGAGCGCAGCCAAGTAATTGTGACGTAGATAAAAATAGAAGGGAGGGCATTCCCTCGCAACCCTCTCAATTAAAAATAATACCCACGATCGTAAACTTTACTTTTTCCTCTTAAGCAGGGCCGCTGTTTAAGTAACGCAGCCTACTGCTTGCAAACGTTTTTATTAACCTTATTCTGGAGTAATTGTTATAAATAGCAATATCTCGTATGCAAACGTCTGTATAACCTTATTCTGGAGTAATTGTTATAAATAGCAATATCTCGTATGCAAACGTCTGTATAACCTTATTCTGGAGTAATTGTTATAAATAGCAATATCTCGTATGCAAACGTCTGTATAACCTTATTCTGGAGTAATTGTTATAAATAGCAATATCTCGTATGCAAACGTCTGTATAACCTTATTCTGGAGTAATTGTTATAAATAGCAATATCTCGTATGCAAACGTCTGTATAACCTTATTCTGCAGTAATTGTTATAAATAGCAATATCTCGTATGCAAACGTCTGTATAACCTTATTCTGGAGTAATTGTTATAAATAGCAATATCTCGTATGCAAACGTCTGTATAACCTTATTCTGCAGTAATTGTTATAAATAGCAATATCTCGTATGCAAACGTCTGTATAACCTTATTCTGGAGTAATTGTTATAAATAGCAATATCTCGTATGCAAACGTCTGTATAACCTTATTCTGGAGTAATTGTTATAAATAGCAATATCTCGTATGCAAACGTCTGTATAACCTTATTCTGGAGTAGTTGTTATAAATAGCAATATCTCGTATGCAAACGTCTGTATAACCTTATTCTGGAGTAATTGTTATAAATAGCAATATCTCGTATGCAAACGTCTGTATAACCTTATTCTGGAGTAATTGTTATAAATAGCAATATCTCGTATGCAAACGTCTGTATAACCTTATTCTGGAGTAATTGTAATAAATAGCAATATCTCGTATGCAAACGTCTGTATAACCTTATTCTGGAGTAATTGTTATAAATAGCAATATCTCGTATGCAAACGTCTGTATAACCTTATTCTGGAGTAATTGTTATAAATAGCAATATCTCGTATGCAAACGTCTGTATAACCTTATTCTGGAGTAATTGTTATAAATAGCAATATCTCGTATGCAAACGTCTGTATAACCTTATTCTGGAGTAATTGTTATAAATAGCAATATCTCGTATGCAAACGTCTGTATAACCTTATTCTGGAGTAATTGTTATAAATAGCAATATCTCGTATGCAAACGTCTGTATAACCTTATTCTGGAGTAATTGTTATAAATAGCAATATCTCGTATGCAAACGTCTGTATAACCTTATTCTGCAGTAATTGTTATAAATAGCAATATCTCGTATGCAAACGTCTGTATAACCTTATTCTGCAGTAATTGTTATAAATAGCAATATCTCGTATGCAAACGTCTGTATAACCTTATTCTGGAGTAATTGTTATAAATAGCAATATCTCGTATGCAAACGTCTGTATAACCTTATTCTGGAGTAATTGTTATAAATAGCAATATCTCGTATGCAAACGTCTGTATAACCTTATTCTGGAGTAATTGTTATAAATAGCAATATCTCGTATGCAAACGTCTGTATAACCTTATTCTGCAGTAATTGTTATAAATAGCAATATCTCGTATGCAAACGTCTGTATAACCTTATTCTGCAGTAATTGTTATAAATAGCAATATCTCGTATGCAAACGTCTGTATAACCTTATTCTGGAGTAATTGTTATAAATAGCAATATCTCGTATGCAAACGTCTGTATAACCTTATTCTGGAGTAATTGTTATAAATAGCAATATCTCGTATGCAAACGTCTGTATAACCTTATTCTGGAGTAATTGTTATAAATAGCAATATCTCGTATGCAAACGTCTGTATAACCTTATTCTGCAGTAATTGTTATAAATAGCAATATCTCGTATGCAAACGTCTGTATAACCTTATTCTGCAGTAATTGTTATAAATAGCAATATCTCGTATGCAAACGTCTGTATAACCTTATTCTGCAGTAATTGTTATAAATAGCAATATCTCGTATGCAAACGTCTGTATAACCTTATTCTGGAGTAATTGTTATAAATAGCAATATCTCGTATGCAAACGTCTGTATAACCTTATTCTGGAGTAATTGTTATAAATAGCAATATCTCGTATGCAAACGTCTGTATAACCTTATTCTGGAGTAGTTGTTATAAATAGCAATATCTCGTATGCAAACGTCTGTATAACCTTATTCTGGAGTAGTTGTTATAAATAGCAATATCTCGTATGCAAACGTCTGTATAACCTTATTCTGGAGTAATTGTTATAAATAGCAATATCTCGTATGCAAACGTCTGTATAACCTTATTCTGGAGTAATTGTTATAAATAGCAATATCTCGTATGCAAACGTCTGTATAACCTTATTCTGGAGTAATTGTAATAAATAGCAATATCTCGTATGCAAACGTCTGTATAACCTTATTCTGGAGTAATTGTTATAAATAGCAATATCTCGTATGCAAACGTCTGTATAACCTTATTCTGGAGTAATTGTTATAAATAGCAATATCTCGTATGCAAACGTCTGTATAACCTTATTCTGGAGTAATTGTTATAAATAGCAATATCTCGTATGCAAACGTCTGTATAACCTTATTCTGGAGTAATTGTTATAAATAGCAATATCTCGTATGCAAACGTCTGTATAACCTTATTCTGGAGTAATTGTTATAAATAGCAATATCTCGTATGCAAACGTCTGTATAACCTTATTCTGCAGTAATTGTTATAAATAGCAATATCTCGTATGCAAACGTCTGTATAACCTTATTCTGCAGTAATTGTTATAAATAGCAATATCTCGTATGCAAACGTCTGTATAACCTTATTCTGCAGTAATTGTTATAAATAGCAATATCTCGTATGCAAACGTCTGTATAACCTTATTCTGCAGTAATTGTTATAAATAGCAATATCTCGTATGCAAACGTCTGTATAACCTTATTCTGGAGTAATTGTTATAAATAGCAATATCTCGTATGCAAACGTCTGTATAACCTTATTCTGGAGTAATTGTTATAAATAGCAATATCTCGTATGCAAACGTCTGTATAACCTTATTCTGGAGTAATTGTTATAAATAGCAATATCTCGTATGCAAACGTCTGTATAACCTTATTCTGGAGTAATTGTTATAAATAGCAATATCTCGTATGCAAACGTCTGTATAACCTTATTCTGGAGTAATTGTTATAAATAGCAATATCTCGTATGCAAACGTCTGTATAACCTTATTCTGGAGTAATTGTTATAAATAGCAATATCTCGTATGCAAACGTCTGTATAACCTTATTCTGGAGTAATTGTTATAAATAGCAATATCTCGTATGCAAACGTCTGTATAACCTTATTCTGGAGTAATTGTTATAAATAGCAATATCTCGTATGCAAACGTCTGTATAACCTTATTCTGGAGTAATTGTTATAAATAGCAATATCTCGTATGCAAACGTCTGTATAACCTTATTCTGGAGTAATTGTTATAAATAGCAATATCTCGTATGCAAACGTCTGTATAACCTTATTCTGGAGTAATTGTTATAAATAGCAATATCTCGTATGCAAACGTCTGTATAACCTTATTCTGGAGTAATTGTTATAAATAGCAATATCTCGTATGCAAACGTCTGTATAACCTTATTCTGGAGTAATTGTTATAAATAGCAATATCTCGTATGCAAACGTCTGTATAACCTTATTCTGGAGTAATTGTTATAAATAGCAATATCTCGTATGCAAACGTCTGTATAACCTTATTCTGGAGTAATTGTTATAAATAGCAATATCTCGTATGCAAACGTCTGTATAACCTTATTCTGGAGTAATTGTTATAAATAGCAATATCTCGTATGCAAACGTCTGTATAACCTTATTCTGGAGTAATTGTTATAAATAGCAATATCTCGTATGCAAACGTCTGTATAACCTTATTCTGGAGTAATTGTTATAAATAGCAATATCTCGTATGCAAACGTCTGTATAACCTTATTCTGCAGTAATTGTTATAAATAGCAATATCTCGTATGCAAACGTCTGTATAACCTTATTCTGGAGTAATTGTTATAAATAGCAATATCTCGTATGCAAACGTCTGTATAACCTTATTCTGGAGTAATTGTTATAAATAGCAATATCTCGTATGCAAACGTCTGTATAACCTTATTCTGGAGTAATTGTTATAAATAGCAATATCTCGTATGCAAACGTCTGTATAACCTTATTCTGGAGTAATTGTTATAAATAGCAATATCTCGTATGCAAACGTCTGTATAACCTTATTCTGGAGTAATTGTTATAAATAGCAATATCTCGTATGCAAACGTCTGTATAACCTTATTCTGCAGTAATTGTTATAAATAGCAATATCTCGTATGCAAACGTCTGTATAACCTTATTCTGCAGTAATTGTTATAAATAGCAATATCTCGTATGCAAACGTCTGTATAACCTTATTCTGGAGTAATTGTTATAAATAGCAATATCTCGTATGCAAACGTCTGTATAACCTTATTCTGGAGTAATTGTTATAAATAGCAATATCTCGTATGCAAACGTCTGTATAACCTTATTCTGCAGTAATTGTTATAAATAGCAATATCTCGTATGCAAACGTCTGTATAACCTTATTCTGCAGTAATTGTTATAAATAGCAATATCTCGTATGCAAACGTCTGTATAACCTTATTCTGGAGTAATTGTTATAAATAGCAATATCTCGTATGCAAACGTCTGTATAACCTTATTCTGGAGTAATTGTTATAAATAGCAATATCTCGTATGCAAACGTCTGTATAACCTTATTCTGGAGTAATTGTTATAAATAGCAATATCTCGTATGCAAACGTCTGTATAACCTTATTCTGGAGTAATTGTTATAAATAGCAATATCTCGTATGCAAACGTCTGTATAACCTTATTCTGGAGTAATTGTTATAAATAGCAATATCTCGTATGCAAACGTCTGTATAACCTTATTCTGCAGTAATTGTTATAAATAGCAATATCTCGTATGCAAACGTCTGTATAACCTTATTCTGCAGTAATTGTTATAAATAGCAATATCTCGTATGCAAACGTCTGTATAACCTTATTCTGGAGTAATTGTTATAAATAGCAATATCTCGTATGCAAACGTCTGTATAACCTTATTCTGCAGTAATTGTTATAAATAGCAATATCTCGTATGCAAACGTCTGTATAACCTTATTCTGCAGTAATTGTTATAAATAGCAATATCTCGTATGCAAACGTCTGTATAACCTTATTCTGCAGTAATTGTTATAAATAGCAATATCTCGTATGCAAACGTCTGTATAACCTTATTCTGGAGTAATTGTTATAAATAGCAATATCTCGTATGCAAACGTCTGTATAACCTTATTCTGGAGTAATTGTTATAAATAGCAATATCTCGTATGCAAACGTCTGTATAACCTTATTCTGGAGTAATTGTTATAAATAGCAATATCTCGTATGCAAACGTCTGTATAACCTTATTCTGGAGTAATTGTTATAAATAGCAATATCTCGTATGCAAACGTCTGTATAACCTTATTCTGCAGTAATTGTTATAAATAGCAATATCTCGTATGCAAACGTCTGTATAACCTTATTCTGCAGTAATTGTTATAAATAGCAATATCTCGTATGCAAACGTCTGTATAACCTTATTCTGGAGTAATTGTTATAAATAGCAATATCTCGTATGCAAACGTCTGTATAACCTTATTCTGCAGTAATTGTTATAAATAGCAATATCTCGTATGCAAACGTCTGTATAACCTTATTCTGCAGTAATTGTTATAAATAGCAATATCTCGTATGCAAACGTCTGTATAACCTTATTCTGCAGTAATTGTTATAAATAGCAATATCTCGTATGCAAACGTCTGTATAACCTTATTCTGCAGTAATTGTTATAAATAGCAATATCTCGTATGCAAACGTCTGTATAACCTTATTCTGGAGTAATTGTTATAAATAGCAATATCTCGTATGCAAACGTCTGTATAACCTTATTCTGGAGTAATTGTTATAAATAGCAATATCTCGTATGCAAACGTCTGTATAACCTTATTCTGGAGTAATTGTTATAAATAGCAATATCTCGTATGCAAACGTCTGTATAACCTTATTCTGCAGTAATTGTTATAAATAGCAATATCTCGTATGCAAACGTCTGTATAACCTTATTCTGCAGTAATTGTTATAAATAGCAATATCTCGTATGCAAACGTCTGTATAACCTTATTCTGCAGTAATTGTTATAAATAGCAATATCTCGTATGCAAACGTCTGTATAACCTTATTCTGGAGTAATTGTTATAAATAGCAATATCTCGTATGCAAACGTCTGTATAACCTTATTCTGGAGTAATTGTTATAAATAGCAATATCTCGTATGCAAACGTCTGTATAACCTTATTCTGGAGTAATTGTTATAAATAGCAATATCTCGTATGCAAACGTCTGTATAACCTTATTCTGGAGTAATTGTTATAAATAGCAATATCTCGTATGCAAACGTCTGTATAACCTTATTCTGGAGTAATTGTTATAAATAGCAATATCTCGTATGCAAACGTCTGTATAACCTTATTCTGGAGTAATTGTTATAAATAGCAATATCTCGTATGCAAACGTCTGTATAACCTTATTCTGGAGTAATTGTTATAAATAGCAATATCTCGTATGCAAACGTCTGTATAACCTTATTCTGGAGTAATTGTTATAAATAGCAATATCTCGTATGCAAACGTCTGTATAACCTTATTCTGGAGTAATTGTTATAAATAGCAATATCTCGTATGCAAACGTCTGTATAACCTTATTCTGGAGTAATTGTTATAAATAGCAATATCTCGTATGCAAACGTCTGTATAACCTTATTCTGGAGTAATTGTTATAAATAGCAATATCTCGTATGCAAACGTCTGTATAACCTTATTCTGGAGTAATTGTTATAAATAGCAATATCTCGTATGCAAACGTCTGTATAACCTTATTCTGGAGTAATTGTTATAAATAGCAATATCTCGTATGCAAACGTCTGTATAACCTTATTCTGGAGTAATTGTTATAAATAGCAATATCTCGTATGCAAACGTCTGTATAACCTTATTCTGGAGTAATTGTTATAAATAGCAATATCTCGTATGCAAACGTCTGTATAACCTTATTCTGGAGTAATTGTTATAAATAGCAATATCTCGTATGCAAACGTCTGTATAACCTTATTCTGCAGTAATTGTTATAAATAGCAATATCTCGTATGCAAACGTCTGTATAACCTTATTCTGCAGTAATTGTTATAAATAGCAATATCTCGTATGCAAACGTCTGTATAACCTTATTCTGGAGTAATTGTTATAAATAGCAATATCTCGTATGCAAACGTCTGTATAACCTTATTCTGGAGTAATTGTTATAAATAGCAATATCTCGTATGCAAACGTCTGTATAACCTTATTCTGGAGTAATTGTTATAAATAGCAATATCTCGTATGCAAACGTCTGTATAACCTTATTCTGGAGTAATTGTTATAAATAGCAATATCTCGTATGCAAACGTCTGTATAACCTTATTCTGGAGTAATTGTTATAAATAGCAATATCTCGTATGCAAACGTCTGTATAACCTTATTCTGCAGTAATTGTTATAAATAGCAATATCTCGTATGCAAACGTCTGTATAACCTTATTCTGCAGTAATTGTTATAAATAGCAATATCTCGTATGCAAACGTCTGTATAACCTTATTCTGGAGTAATTGTTATAAATAGCAATATCTCGTATGCAAACGTCTGTATAACCTTATTCTGGAGTAATTGTTATAAATAGCAATATCTCGTATGCAAACGTCTGTATAACCTTATTCTGGAGTAATTGTTATAAATAGCAATATCTCGTATGCAAACGTCTGTATAACCTTATTCTGGAGTAATTGTTATAAATAGCAATATCTCGTATGCAAACGTCTGTATAACCTTATTCTGGAGTAATTGTTATAAATAGCAATATCTCGTATGCAAACGTCTGTATAACCTTATTCTGGAGTAATTGTTATAAATAGCAATATCTCGTATGCAAACGTCTGTATAACCTTATTCTGCAGTAATTGTTATAAATAGCAATATCTCGTATGCAAACGTCTGTATAACCTTATTCTGCAGTAATTGTTATAAATAGCAATATCTCGTATGCAAACGTCTGTATAACCTTATTCTGGAGTAATTGTTATAAATAGCAATATCTCGTATGCAAACGTCTGTATAACCTTATTCTGCAGTAATTGTTATAAATAGCAATATCTCGTATGCAAACGTCTGTATAACCTTATTCTGCAGTAATTGTTATAAATAGCAATATCTCGTATGCAAACGTCTGTATAACCTTATTCTGCAGTAATTGTTATAAATAGCAATATCTCGTATGCAAACGTCTGTATAACCTTATTCTGCAGTAATTGTTATAAATAGCAATATCTCGTATGCAAACGTCTGTATAACCTTATTCTGGAGTAATTGTTATAAATAGCAATATCTCGTATGCAAACGTCTGTATAACCTTATTCTGGAGTAATTGTTATAAATAGCAATATCTCGTATGCAAACGTCTGTATAACCTTATTCTGGAGTAATTGTTATAAATAGCAATATCTCGTATGCAAACGTCTGTATAACCTTATTCTGCAGTAATTGTTATAAATAGCAATATCTCGTATGCAAACGTCTGTATAACCTTATTCTGCAGTAATTGTTATAAATAGCAATATCTCGTATGCAAACGTCTGTATAACCTTATTCTGCAGTAATTGTTATAAATAGCAATATCTCGTATGCAAACGTCTGTATAACCTTATTCTGGAGTAATTGTTATAAATAGCAATATCTCGTATGCAAACGTCTGTATAACCTTATTCTGGAGTAATTGTTATAAATAGCAATATCTCGTATGCAAACGTCTGTATAACCTTATTCTGGAGTAATTGTTATAAATAGCAATATCTCGTATGCAAACGTCTGTATAACCTTATTCTGGAGTAATTGTTATAAATAGCAATATCTCGTATGCAAACGTCTGTATAACCTTATTCTGGAGTAATTGTTATAAATAGCAATATCTCGTATGCAAACGTCTGTATAACCTTATTCTGGAGTAATTGTTATAAAAAAACAAAATCTCTTTTGCAATCTTTCCCGTTAACGTTATTCTGGAGTGATTGTTTTAAATAGAAAAATCTCGTATGCAAACGTCTGTATAACGTTATTCTGGAGTAATTGTTATAAAGAAACAACATCTCTTTTGCAATCTTTCCCGTTAACGTTATTCTGGAGTGATTGTTTTAAATAGAAAAATCTCGTATGCAAACGTCTGTATAACGTTATTCTGGAGTAATTGTTATAAAGAAACAACATCTCTTTTGCAATCTTTCCCGTTAACGTTATTCTGGAGTGATTGTTTTAAATAGAAAAATCTCGTATGCAAACGTCTGTATAACCTTATTCTGGAGTAATTGTTATAAAGAAACAACATCTCTTTTGCAATCTCTCCCGTTAACGTTATTCTGGAGTGATTGTTTTAAATAGAAAAATCTCGTATGCAAACGTCTGTATAACCTTATTCTGGAGTAATTGTTATAAAGAAACAACATCTCTTTTGCAATCTCTCCCGTTAACGTTATTCTGGAGTGATTGTTTTAAATAGAAAAATCTCGTATGCAAACGTCTGTATAACCTTATTCTGGAGTAATTGTTATAAAGAAACAACATCTCTTTTGCAATCTCTCCCGTTAACGTTATTCTGGAGTGATTGTTTTAAATAGAAAAATCTCGTATGCAAACGTCTGTATAACCTTATTCTGGAGTAATTGTTATAAAGAAACAACATCTCTTTTGCAATCTCTCCCGTTAACGTTATTCTGGAGTGATTGTTTTAAATAGAAAAATCTCGTATGCAAACGTCTGTATAACCTTATTCTGGAGTAATTGTTATAAAGAAACAACATCTCTTTTGCAATCTCTCCCGTTAACGTTATTCTGGAGTGATTGTTTTAAATAGAAAAATCTCGTATGCAAACGTCTGTATAACCTTATTCTGGAGTAATTGTTATAAAGAAACAACATCTCTTTTGCAATCTCTCCCGTTAACGTTATTCTGGAGTGATTGTTTTAAATAGAAAAATCTCGTATGCAAACGTCTGTATAACCTTATTCTGGAGTAATTGTTATAAAGAAACAACATCTCTTTTGCAATCTCTCCCGTTAACGTTATTCTGGAGTGATTGTTTTAAATAGAAAAATCTCGTATGCAAACGTCTGTATAACCTTATTCTGGAGTAATTGTTATAAAGAAACAACATCTCTTTTGCAATCTCTCCCGTTAACGTTATTCTGGAGTGATTGTTTTAAATAGAAAAATCTCGTATGCAAACGTCTGTATAACCTTATTCTGGAGTAATTGTTATAAAGAAACAACATCTCTTTTGCAATCTCTCCCGTTAACGTTATTCTGGAGTGATTGTTTTAAATAGAAAAATCTCGTATGCAAACGTCTGTATAACCTTATTCTGGAGTAATTGTTATAAAGAAACAACATCTCTTTTGCAATCTCTCCCGTTAACGTTATTCTGGAGTGATTGTTTTAAATAGAAAAATCTCGTATGCAAACGTCTGTATAACCTTATTCTGGAGTAATTGTTATAAAGAAACAACATCTCTTTTGCAATCTTTCCCGTTAACGTTATTCTGGAGTGATTGTTTTAAATAGAAAAATCTCGTATGCAAACGTCTGTATAACCTTATTCTGGAATAATTGTTATAAAGAAACAACATCTCTTTTGCAATCTTTCCCGTTAACGTTATTCTGGAGTGATTGTTTTAAATAGAAAAATCTCGTATGCAAACGTCTGTATAACGTTATTCTGGAGTAATTGTTATAAAGAAACAACATCTCTTTTGCAATCTCTCCCGTTAACGTTATTCTGGAGTGATTGTTTTAAATAGAAAAATCTCGTATGCAAACGTCTGTATAACCTTATTCTGGAGTAATTGTTATAAAGAAACAACATCTCTTTTGCAATCTCTCCCGTTAACGTTATTCTGGAGTGATTGTTTTAAATAGAAAAATCTCGTATGCAAACGTCTGTATAACCTTATTCTGGAGTAATTGTTATAAAGAAACAACATCTCTTTTGCAATCTTTCCCGTTAACGTTATTCTGGAGTGATTGTTTTAAATAGAAAAATCTCGTATGCAAACGTCTGTATAACCTTATTCTAGAGTAATTGTTATAAAGAAACAACATCTCTTTTGCAATCTTTCCCGTTAACGTTATTCTGGAGTGATTGTTTTAAATAGAAAAATCTCGTATGCAAACGTCTGTATAACCTTATTCTGGAGTAATTGTTATAAAGAAACAACATCTCAGTTGCATTCTTTTCTCTTGACGTTATTCTGGAGTGATAAGGATAAATAGCAAGACCTTGT
>JBAIZL010000038.1:1025000-1027500 GCA_036971475.1 Prosapia bicincta | reverse complement strand
TCTATAACTGAAGTTAAACTACTTCGTAATTCTAATACCAATATGAGGTGCGATGAAACCATTATATACACTTCTTTAATAAATTTTCTAAATGTAATTATCCAGTATCTGCAGAATTAAGCTAAGGAAGGCCGCAGCAACTGTATTCTGCCCTCGTCCGCTTCACTAGCGCTGACCATACAGAGGCCGGCCGCTCTGATAATGGCTTATATTATTAAACACCCCGGAGCCAAACACAAAGCCACTTTACTCGCTTCTGACTTTCTATTCTAGTTTCCTGTTTAAACATTGTATTCGAGAATTGAAGAGCATTGGACGTGCTCTTCGGAAGAGGTCATTGAACCGTGTCTTATACCTAAGTTAATTCAAAGCAAGTTCTGTTTAGTGATTATTAGCGTATTATTCTAAAATGTTATCTCAGCGAAAATAAAAACACTTGGTATAACTACACTGTGTTTATATAACACTTGGTTCTAACAACAAAACCTATGAATATTTTCCTTTGTAGACGCGTTTCGGATTTACTCCACTTTTGAAACTTGAATAGTTCTCCTTAAGAAGTAAACGTAACCATTCCGAAACGCGTCAAAAAAAAAATATTATAATCTTGAAAAATGCAGAAATATTCATTCGTATTCTAGGTTAAACAAATATTCATTGCTGAAATTCAAATAAGTATATTAAGAATTGTAACCTATTAAAATAAACAACAACATCTAAAATAAATATTTTGTATTTAAGATAAAGTAATTATATATTTTATAGGCATAATAGACGTGATATAAACAAATAGTAATAGTGTTTTAAAAACCACACAATGACAAACACTAAATTTCCCATTTCACACATATTTAATTATCGAAATTGTGAGAATTTGTTTTTAGGCAAATAAAATTTGATACCAGGTCAAAATGCTTCGACATTATTCACTAAATCAGGCCAAATCTTCGTTTTTCATTCATATTTGGTAATAAAGGCGTTGCATCTCTACTAAAGATTAAATAATAAAGAAAGAAAAGAAGATTTTAAATAACTCAATGTGTTTTGTTTATTACTACTTTCTTATATAAATCGTGTAATATGTCAGGCTTATGAAAGATTCGGAGATGCCGGTCAACCCTTCACCACTACATTTATTCACGTACAATCTATATTTAGACCTGGACTTATTATAGTTAAAGATAATGTTTGTACTCGTGGAATATCATTCGCTGACGTATTTCTAGCGGAAACACAACTTTACATTGTGAATGTGTAATTTTGGTCGTTAATTTATAATTAAAATGTGAAAATTAATTTTCGACAGGAAATGAATTGAAATTGAATGCAAAAGCTATTCTGTGGTGGACAATTCTATTCAAGCTATGTAACATATTCTATCAACTGGTTACATCAATAGCCTATTTATTTTAATATTGCTAATATTACACAATAAAGAAAGAAAACGTGTTCAATTGACGCTATAAAATCAGTTCCCCGATGTTGCAACAATAATATTACGTATTTAAAAGCAATAGGTATCAGAATGCTTCTCCGAACATCCACTACTTTTAGTTAATATAGGTTTCATTTGTACAATTACTAGCATGTTTAGAGGTAGAAATTATTTACTTCATAAAAACTATTCTTTTCATATTTCTTAACATACACACACACACACACCGACTAACAAAAACACAAACACACACACACACACACACACACACACACACACACCACACACACACACACCCACACACACCGACTAACAAAAACACAAACATACACACACACACACAAACCACACACACACACACACACACACACACACACACCGACTAACAAAAACACAAACATACATACACACACACACCGACTAACAAAAACACAAACACGCACACACTGACTAACAAACAAACAAACACACACACACACACACCGACTCACAAACACAAACACACACACACCGACACACCGATTAAGAAACACACTCACCGACTTACAAACACACACACACACACACACACACACACACACACACACACACACACACACACACATACACACACACCACACACACACACACCGACTAACAAAAACACAAAAACACACACACACACACACACACACACACACACACACACACACACACACACACATACACACACACCACACACACACACACCGACTAACAAAAACACAAACACACACACACACACACACACACACACCACACACACACACCCACACACACCGACTAACAAAAACACAAACATACACACACACACACACACCACACACACACACACACACACACACACCGACTAACAAAAACACAAACATACATACACACACACACCGACTAACAAAAACACAAACACGCACACACTGACTAACAAACAAACAAACACACACACACACACACACACACACCGACTCACAAACACAAACACACACACACCGACACACCGATTAAGAAACACACTCACCGACTTACAAACACACACACACACACACACAC
>JBAIZL010000038.1:990000-1020000 GCA_036971475.1 Prosapia bicincta | reverse complement strand
TGTAGATTGGAGTAGGAAGTGACTATAAGAAACATTTATCTCACTTGTTTATTACGGCATTTTTAGAACGACACCAGAAAATCGCTTCCATGTAGTGAAACTTTCCTTTTCCATAGGAAATATCCCTTTTTGTAAGGGAATTTCTGTTCACGCAAACCTAATAATGACGTCACCATTAGTACAATATACCGTAACTGTAAGGTGGAAACCATTTCTTTTCGAAATATGGCAAATGTTTCTACCCTAGTAAACTAAAATCAAAACTATTTCCATAGTACATATTACGGATACATGTATATTCAGAGACTAGTATGGCTAAAAATTGCAAGGAAATTCGCTTTCTATTTTGCCACTTGATATTGTTATTCTGACAAACGTATACACTTTATAAAACTAAAAATTGTGTTTATAAGTGTTTATAATTTTTCAGGTTATGTTTTGTCGTTTCTAATTATCAAATGTAAATTAATGGTTGGTCAAAAATGACTTGTTTTAATTAAAAAAAAAAAAAAAAAAAAAAAAAAAAAAAAAAATGTTTTGTCGTTGAGTAATTGACTGTGAGTTGATGTTCAGGTTTGCTCACTGTAGCAGTATCCCTAGAAAGCTCATTGTTATTCGCTTATTTAAAGGCTAAGGTTTATCTAATAGACGATATTGAAACGTGTCCTATGCCTGCGCCTTTGTACCTTAAACACTTTCAAAGGGCTTCCACACTGTAGGCCTATTTATATAATGATATTACGCAAAATATGCCTTAAAATTAGGATCTATAGAAATAAAGAATTGCAATGATTTTAAGAATATAGTATTATTATAAACGATTTATTAAATTTTTCAACTTAATGCTAAAAGCGAAAATTCCCAATGAAGATCTACTTGAGATATAAGTGACAATTTTAATAACACTGAAATATTAATAAAGGAAAGTATCATTAAGAAACCTTAACTCTTGCACAATGAAATATCTATTTTAATAATTGACAAACTTTATTTCATTTTGAAATTACAAGTAAATCCTTCTTTAACAAACTATTTTCCAGATACAATACTATCTTACGAAAGCTTAAAACATTTCTTTTTCAATTCCTTCTATTTATTCACACTCTCCTTGCATATGTTTATGTATCTTGTAAAAATTTTCAATTGTTAATAAAATTATTTTTATTCATTCACTAAAGTTAAAATACATGTTTTTAAACTTGTAGTGAGTGACACGTGATGTTAATACAGTTTTTTTCAAACATTAGTCCCTTAGTTAAATGTAATTAATTATTTTTATAATTAATTTCGCTTTACATTTTGCCCCTTAATATTGTGATTCTGTCATATGTGTTTACATATTTATATTAGTTGTAATTATTTAACTAAAAGTACTAAAATAAAATTTTTGTTGGTAAAAATAAAGTAGTAATTTACTTTACTAATGTTTTTTTTATAAAACTACTTGTTTCTTTGAAAGTTGATACTTCATTAACACCCACTGTATAAACGAAGCTTCTTAAGATATGTATTTATCTTTAACGGCTGATTCCTAAAATACGCCTTTCCTAAGGGCTGTTAGGGAACTATGTTACTGTAATGGGGAGTTTTTGATGGCTGGGTCTTGAGATACATTTTTTTGTTAATCTTTCTTCATGAGTAGTTTTCTCTAGCGAAAGAAATAATTTACTTCGCTCTTCCAGTGTAACCGCTTTCATTGAATCTTCTATTTTCTCACTATTCTGAATGTGCATTCAATTCGTGGCTGAGAAATTTAACTGGAAAGCTTTTTTAATATCACAAAACTCAATATGACTTGTTAAAAATTAATATTTTTGTTATGTAAAATCGTAATAATTTAATGATAAAACATGGCAGTTATTATTAAAAGCGGTTTTCCTTTTCACATTAAAATGCAATTTACTTAAAAATTTACACATTTCACAAAATGACAAATTTGATTACATTAAATGTCATCGGATTTCTGTTGTCTCTACAAATAGTTTATTTTTCACTTTATATCTCTCCGGCCTTTTATCTATTACAACACATTGTATAATATACCTAGATAGTTATTTCTAAGTGAAATTTACCTAGCTAAGCACATTTTTCGTAGAGGATGGTATTCAAGCACATAGTTAAACGGCATGGCATTGTTATGCGGGCGATTGTTCTAGGTGCTCCTTGCAGAGACAGTCGCATATTTCTTTTGGCGCATTGGGATCGCCTCTGATGTGCAAAATGCTATTTTTAAACGCGGTAGTAATATTTACAACGACATAAAGAGGTGTAAAAAAGGGTCAGCGACATCGGTGCACTGGGCGCCTAGCTGCACTTCCAAGGAAGTGAGTGGGGAAACGCTATTTTTGGCTTCCACAGTTTATTAAACGATTCATCTTGTGCATGAAGCCGGTTTAGGGTTAGTAGGGCTTGCGACGGGAGGGGATTTCGGAACGGCTTGACCTACTTTGCTGATCTCGTCTAAAGATTCTTATTGTCCTTTTGGGGGAACGTCGAGTAAGGTGGTAGATACGTTTAGATATGTAGATATGTATAGGTGTAGATACGTATAGATATGTAGATATGTATAGGTGTAGATACGTTCTTCCACCTACAAAATATCTAAACATCAATTTATATTTTACCGATTACATTCACCTTATACAGTTGTACATTCACCTTATACAGTTGTACATTCACCTTATACAGTTGTACATTCACCTTATACAGTTGTACATTCACCTTATACAGTTGTACATTCGCCTTATACAGTTGTACATTCACCTTATACAGTTGTACATTCACCTTATACAGTTGTACATTCACCTTATACAGTTGTACATTCACCTTATAGCCCAAACAAAATATGTTGTATTTATTCCTTCTTAGATCAACAAAGACAAATGTTATTGTAACTTTTTTGTATTAAATAATTACAATTAATATAAATAAAATAACATAGGCAGTTGAGGTATGCGTTAAAACAGCTGCTCTACCACAGAACCTATAACTTAAAATCAAGTGTTTTATGAAATCATAATTTGCTATCACTTACTTCAAGTCAAATGGGACGAAATAACTATATTGCATACCTTGCTCCTTTTGTGAAAAGTTTTTCTCTCATATAAAACTAAAATTAATTCATTCAATTGAATTAATGAAGTCATATTTGAAAAAAAAACTATAATAAAATCAAGTACCATCTGTTACAAGTTTCAAAAAATGTATTTGAACTTGAGTGGATGAATAAAAAGTATTTTACTAACGATAGAAAATCAAACAAGATGTATTTGGAGAGTGAGAACAGATAGAAGGAATTGAATAGAGTATCGTCAAGCATATAGTGTGTACAGTAAAATTTTAGTGATTGCTAGACCCATTATGATCGTCATACTGTTTGAAATCAAAGTTAAGAGAATCAGTGGCAAAAGTGTTTGAGCTATTCGGTTGGAAACAATCTGAAGATTTCTAATTTTAATGAAAATATTAGGGAGCTAGTAAAAGCATTTTTTAACAATGGAAAGAAATAATTTTTGACTCCACGAGCCTTGTTCACATTTTGTTAGTCTGATAAAGACGCCTCAGACAATTCATAACCTCTGGCATGTTAATGGGAAATTTTTATATTTTTCTATACACCATCTAAACACATAGTACAATATTTTGGACATTTAAGAAATATTTTCAGCCCACTTTTATTCCCTTCTTGTCTGTTTTTGAAGCTTTGCATGAAGAAATATACTAGTAACAAACTGTTAGAATACACTTTAAATTCATATTAACCTAACATTTTTTAAATAAATCGACCACCTTTTCTGTATTTCATTACACAGATCTTTTTGAAGCGAAAACTTCTTAATACACTTTAGGGTAGGAAGAAACAGCATTCATGTCTCTCCTTCCGAAGATGAAGGTTCCAAATATATCGCTTGCTAAAAAGTCGATTATTGCTAACAGCTGTTTTAGTTTTCTCTTATAGGTTATTTGGAGGTTATTTTTAAATAACTTTAACAAATTTGTTACTTTTCAGAACCCCGCATTTTTTTGTCCAATAAAATGAAAAGGTACAATTTCATGCAACTGCTGTATTTACTACTAGTAGGTTACATTATTTTCTGCATTATACATTATTAAAATAAACTATCTATTAAGTAATTTTAATCCAATATTCTGTATAAAAATGATGGAAAAAAATGATTTTCAAAAACAGTTATCCGTTTGCTTTTACGTCATTTTATTAACGCTTAATTCATATGGCAGTGATTATTTTAAATATTGTGAGTTAAATATATGTACTTAATACTGACTAGATAAAGTAGGCTGTGGACAACACTTTGTAGGTTATGTTAGCCTGATTCAATTTATAAATACGTAGGAGCACAGTAGACTAATTAATATTATTATCATAACTATTTGTAACTGAAATGTACAAAACGGTTGTGTAACTATTTTGTAGCAAAGATTTTTGTGTAATTATTGTTTATTCGATTTATAAATGACGAGATTTATTCAACTATGTCTAATAATCGTAAAAATATATAGGATATAATAAAAAATGTAACATATAGGAGGGACAATCGATATCGATTTTTACAAAAAGTGTTATATTTTCCATAGAAATAATATACTTCCTACTTCATTTGCTAGACACAACCTGCGTCATTTTTAAGGTATTCTGAAATATTTATGAGTATAGTGATTCTACAATTTTGAAATTTTTTATGATAATTATAATAGAAAAAAGTTATTTAGTAACAATTGTGTATAAAGTAAAAATAAAATAAACAAAATATAATAATAATAAAATGATGTATTCATCTCTATACTTAAAAATTATATTTGTATTATTTATATAAACCAATTTAAATAAATATTTTATTATAAGATAATAGCCTACTTACCAAAGTTTCTGCTTAATATGATATTTTTTTTTAGATATCTTATTAAAATAATATATTTTGAACAATTATTTCAAAAGAAGTGATTTTAAGTGTCGAAAAACCTAAATAGCAATAAAACTTATGAAGCACAACTCTACTTTTAAAACACTTCTTACAACAACTGGTAAAACACACATTTTACCAAGTAATTCGTCACGAATGTCGCACTATGGAGTACTTCAATACTATACAACTATAAAAAGATGCAGCTTCAAAGTACACGTTAGGATAGTTTTAGTTATACGTGAAATAAAATTCCTAATGTCCTCTGAAATTCAAACAAGGTCTCGGTTATTTAAAAACCGTACTTTAGGGTTACCTTGAACAGAATTTGCAGCATATAAGTGTTGGGTTTTGTTTCAATGTCATCAGAGCTAGCAGCTTAAAGAGCGTTACTCTACTCTCCCTTCCTCCCGCTCTCTCTCTCTCTCTCTCCCTCCTTTAACTTTATAATTTCCCTATATAATTATGTCTAATTGTACAGTTTAAGAGGCGTTGCGCCATTACGATTGACGGTTGCAATTGATAGTCTATATCGGCATGGTTACTTCAATTCTTATAACAAAAACAATTGTCTTCTGTTATAAACAATAATATATTTGTTTACTTGTTGAAACAGAAAATATCACTGGCATTTCCCTCTAGACATTGAACAGAGTGTCACACAAGGGCTGACTAGCCTGTCGATATCCCCTGTCAAAGAGCGACGTGTCCTGTATACGCTCGATCACACCTTGGACATTTCACGGTTGCTAACCTTCAAACTACTGAAGGTCTGACCTCATAGTCTAGTCTTTGTTGTTTTACCACATCTTTGCGAAGTGTACGGCTGTTACAACTTACAAATAGGAATAAGAATTACATTTTCAAAATTAGGAGTTGTAAAATATTTTAAATATTTATTTTTAAGCCCTTAAATTAAAAAGTGCTAAAATAATGATAGGTTATTATTTATTTGCACTTTCAATTACAGGCTTCGCTGCTTTTATCAAAGTAATTATAGCTCACAGTTGTGTTAAAATAGCATTATAACCCGGATTTTCTATTTGAAGGCTCATAAACGCGTCTTTTTAACACTCTTAAAAATGCCTAAGCTTTAAAACCTTTGGTAAAATCTGCACTTTTTACTTCGAGTAGCTATAGTCTATAGAAACAGGGAATGTCTTGATACTTCGCCAGGCGCCGATACGGGGTCTTATTATAGCAGCTTCCTGAGGATATTGCAAAGTAACTCCTGTACCAGGGGGTTGTATGTTTCCATCCCTTACCTACCCTTCATAGCTATACACCTGATTGCCTAAAAACCTTTAGAAAATTTCTTATATTATAAGTGTTACTTTAATTTTTAGTGTAGTGATAGTATTACTGTAGTGAAAAAATTAAAGTTTTATTATTATTTTTTGATTCCATCTCACTCAAGTTACCATGTTTTCACTAAAACACTAGTAGATGTATTATTATGTTACACTAGCTTATAATAGCACTTACGTTTTTTATAATTGAGAACGGCCGTTTGTTAGTTTAGACAATGGGACACACCTCCCGACACGACAGTTTTTAATAATAAAAAAAGTAAGTGCTATCAATGGTGTTTGTAACTTTCGGGATATCTTAGGCACTGTACTTGTTTCTGTGAATTCTTTCTCTAGTCTATGCATGGTTGAAGGCTTCATGTGAAACTACGTCACGTGACAGAAATATTTCTTGCTACACCAGGACAAATCTCAATGGGTAGTTAGTCTAAGTCACTATCTTTAAATTTATAAGTAACTAGGTTTAAAATGTAGATAAAGGAGTGGGAGACATTCCCATAGTGAACCATTCTTTATACTCTCGTAATATGCTAAAATAATGTAATGGTATGAGGTTTTGTAACTCTATTAAAGGAAATGACCAACGAGTGAAAGCAAGACGAAGTGGAAAGCTTAAGTAAATTGCCAAGATATGAAACTTTTAGGTTTGCATTTTTATTTCCATTACCTCAATATAAACATATTGCTGCAATGTTTCTCCTGTCTATTTACACGAATAAATTACCGTGTCTCTGTATGTGTGTATGTGTGTGTGTGTGTGTGTGTGTGTGTGTGTGTGTGTGTGTGTGTATGCTTGTGTGTGTGTGTGTGTGTGTGTGTGTATGCTTGTGTGTGTGTGTGTGTGTGTGTGTGTGTGTGTTTCTGTGTGTGTGTGTGTGTGTGTGTTTCTGTGTGTGTGTGTGTGTTTCGAGTGTGTGTGTGTGTGTGTGTATCTCTCTAGCTCCCTCTCTCTCTCTCTCTAATCTCATCTAGCATTGACTTGCTCTTCAACTGTTGTTGGGTTCACCTCATCAGTGCTAGATGAGATTCTAGCGAAACGTCGGAACTGCGATTTTATGCACTGCAGAATGAACGGATGTCTCCAGATAATAACTATTCATCATATTTTTTAATTCTAGAAGGAATACGTATCAGCATATATATATATATATATATATATATATATATATATATGTGTGTGTGTGTGTGTGTGTGTGTGTGTGTGTGTGTGTGTGTGTCTGTGTGTGTGTGTGTGTGTTTCTGTGTGTGTGTGTGTATGCTTGTGTGTGTGTGTTTCTGTGTGTGTGTGTGTGTGTGTGTGTGTGTGTTTCTGTGTGTGTGTGTGTGTTTCGAGTGTGTGTGTGATTATCTCTCTAGCTCCCTCTCTCTCTCTCTCTCTCTAATCTCATCTAGCATTGACTTGCTCTTCAACTGTTGTTGGGTTCACCTCATCAGTGCTAGATGAGATTCTAGCGAAACGTCGGAACTGCGATTTTATGCAGAATGAACGGATGTCTCCAGATAATAACTATTCATCATATTTTTTAATTCTTGAAGGAATACGTATCAGCATATATATATATGTGTGTGTGTGTGTGTGTGTGTGTGTGTGTGTGTGTGTATGTGTGTGTGTGTGTGTGTGTGTGTGTGTGTGTGTGTGTCTGTGTGTGTATGCTTGTGTGTGTGTGTGTTTCTGTGTGTGTGTGTGTGTTTCGAGTGTGTGTGTGTGTGTATCTCTCTAGCTCCCTCTCTCTCTCTCTAATCTCATCTAGCATTGACTTGCTCTTCAACTGTTGTTGGGTTCACCTCATCAGTGCTAGATGAGATTCTAGCGAAACGTCGGAACTGCGATTTTATGCAGAATGAACGGATGTCTCCAGATAATAACTATTCATCATATTTTTTAATTCTTGAAGGAATACGTATCAGCATATATATGTGTGTGTGTGTGTGTGTGTGTGTGTGTGTGTGTGTGTGTGTGTGTGTGTGTGTGTGTGTGTGTGTGTGTGTGTGTGTGTGTGTGTGTGTGTGTGTGTGTGTGTGTGTGTGTGTGTGTGTGTGTGTGTGTGTGTGTGTGTGTGTGTGTGTGTGTGTGTGTGTGTGTGTGTGTGTGTGTGTGTGTGTGTGTGTGTGTGTGTGTAAAAACATGTAAGCCTGTTATTTAATTATATTTGCGTCTATTAGACAGATTGGTTTAGTTTTCTGTTGTGTTGATACACCTGTTTATAGAGTATACCGGCACTATTAGATACATCTACCGTTTGTTTTGTTGGAAAATTGTTAATGTTTCTTGCGCATTGGTGTATAACCTTCAATGATTATTTTTATATTCTAAAACAAAAACAGCAGTAAATTTGTTTAAAAAAGAATATGTTCATAAAATGTTTGACGACATTAAGCCTTTGCTGAAGAAATTCCACTTGGTTCAGTTGTGATTCGCTATTTTACAATTTTGAAAAAAGTTGTGTAAAAACATTAGTAAAAATGTTTGCCTACTCGAAAAATTAGTTAAATTGTTTGTCAAACACACTTGATGTTCTAATAGGCTCAACAATCCGTCTGTCAATTCGGCGATATTAACTTTGTCGCTAAACTGGGTGGCTAGAATTGTTGACATCTTCATTTTGTTCCACCATAGCCCTCTAAGAAACATATATATAGTGTAACTCTTGTAACCCTCCAAATGAGACATATATTAACTTGAATATGCCATTGTCTATAATTCCATTCTTTAGCGCAATCCTAAGGAAAAGTTCGTTCTTAAATAAAATTTAACTCAATTTACATAATTTTTGTAATATTTAATCTAAATGCACTGAACTTATTAGTGTGTTAAGCGTCTGTTATGGATTTCAGTGTACAGACACATTTTGGACAGGCTGACCAATATGACAAATCGTCGTGTATTGTGTTTTACTAAGTGATTAAATCTTCTTCCTAAATCAAAGATAAACACGAGTGAAAGGTTTTCCCATGTCATTCTAGGAACGAAGTGGTGGCACGTCATAAGTGCGGCATTTCCGTTGTACTTATTACTAAGTACAAGAATACCTTAATAACAGTTCCAAGAGATCACAGATAATACCAAGTCAAAGGATATAGTGGTAAGAAAGTAAACGCAACTGTCATGGCTGATTATTACCACCATTAGAGTCATTTAAATCATTTTTTTAAATTTTTAATTAATTTGTTTATACTCCAGCCTCAAGACAATACCTTCTCAAATACGACTAATGAGGGGAAGTTCCATCCGCTCAAAGTTTCACTACATTTAATCCTTTATTATAACTCTCTAGTAATTGTTTTTAAACAAACTCCTTTACAAACTCTCATTTTTCTAAATATATATATATATATATATATATATATATATATATATAAACATATGTATATATATGTGTGTGTGTCTTAAATATAGTAATACGTTTTCTTGTTTTATATAAATGAATAAATATTTTTCTAATACAAGAATTGTCCTAATGTATATATTTTATATGCGCACACATACATACACACACACACACACATGTACATATACATATACATGTACACGTACACACACACACACACACACACATACATATCCACTCTTTGGTGGTCCAATACCTGTGTTATATTGATTTGTCTTGGTCATAGGTTTTTGTATGCCCCTGTACCTCATTTACTATTAGTCTTTTGAATAATAACCTGGAAAAACATTAGAATAATTCTATAAGTAGTAACACTACTAAATAATAAAGTAATAAATAAATAATGACAAATTTAATGATACAAATAGTGGGGACGGTAAAACACAGCACACAGATATAAAATCATTCAGTTCTCATTATTCTATGGGATTTTTCAAGTTATTTACTACAGACATCATTGAAGATATGTAAATTATGAAAAACCTCATCTGCTTCCCGTGCCTTAACTCATAGTAGGATCGATTATCCGTATTTCTTTAGAGCTGACCTACGTTACTGAACTTCCATTACTTTAGAAGCAGATTTTACTCTCGCGGCATCCCACATCCGCGATTCCCGCCTACTTCTAAGCAGTAATATTTCCACTGGTCATCTCCCTTCCACTCAGCAGTACGTGTTACTCTCACGGCATCCTACATCCGCGATTCCCACCTATTTCTCCGCAGTAATATTTCCACTAGTCATCTCCCTCCACTCAGCAGAATATCTTACTCTCACGGCATCCCACATCTGCGATTCCCACCTACTTCTCTGCAGTAATATTTCCACTAGACATCTCCCTCCACTCAGCAGAATGTCTTACTCTCACGGCAGCCTACATCTGCGATTCCCACCTACTTCTCTGCAGTAATATTTCCACTAGGCATCTCCCTTCCACTCAGCAGTACGTCTTACTCTCACGGCATCCTACATCCGCGATTCCCACCTACTTCTCTAGAGTAATATTTCCACTAGTCATCTCCCTCCACTCAGCAGAATGTCTTACTCTCACGGCATCCCACATCTGCGATTCCCACCTACTTCTCTGCAGTAATATTTCCACTAGTCATCTCCCTCCACTCAGCAGAATGTCTTACTCTCACGGCATCCCACATCTGCGATTCCCACCTACTTCTCTGCAGTAATATTTCCACTAGTCATCTCCCTCCACTAAGCAGAATGTCTTACTCTCACGGCATCCCACATCTGCGATTCCCACCTACTTCTCTGCAGTAATATTTCCACTAGTCATCTCCCTCCACTCAGCAGAATGTCTTACTCTCACGGCATCCCACATCTGCGATTCCCACCTACTTCTCTGCAGTAATATTTCCACTAGTCATCTCCCTCCACTCAGCAGAATGTCTTACTCTCACGGCATCCCACATCTGCGATTCCCACCTACTTCTCTGCAGTAATATTTCCACTAGTCATCTCCCTCCACTCAGCAGAATGTCTTACTCTCACGGCATCCCACATCTGCGATTCCCACCTACTTCTCCGCAGTAATATTTCCACTAGTCATCTCCCTCCAATCAGCAGAATGTCTTACTCTCACGGCATCCTACATCTGCGATTCCCACCTACTTCTCTGCAGTAACATTTCCACTAGTCATCTTCCTTCCACTCAGCAGTACGTCTTACTGTCACGGCATCCCACATCCGCGATTCCCACCTACTTCTCCGCAGTATATTTCCACTAGTCATCTCCCTTCCACTCAGCATTACGTCTTACTCTCACGGCCTCCTACATCTGCGATTCCCACCTACTTCTCCGCAGTAATATTTCCACTAGTCATCTCCCTTCCACTCAGCATTACGTCTTACTCTCACGGCCTCCTACATCCGCGATTCCCACCTACTTCTCTGCAGTAATATTTCCACTAGTCATCTCCCTTCCACTCAGCATTACGTCTTACTCTCACGGCCTCCTACATCCGCGATTCCCACCTACTTCTCTGCACTAATATTTCCACTAGTCATCTCCCTTCCACTCAGCATTACGTCTTACTCTCACGGCCTCCTACATCCGCGATTCCCACCTACTTCTCTGCAGTAATATTTCCACTAGTCATCTCCCTTCCACTCAGCATTACGTCTTACTCTCACGGCCTCCTACATCCGCGATTCCCACCTACTTCTCTGCAGTAATATTTCCACTAGTCATCTCCCTTCCACTCAGCATTACGTCTTACTCTCACGGCATCCTACAACCGCGATTCCCACCTACTTCTCCGCAGTAATATTTCCACTAGTCATCTCCCTTCCTTTCAGCAGTACATCCTACTCTCACGGCATCCTACAACCGCGATTCCCACCTACTTCTCCGCAGTAATATTTCCACTAGTCATCTCCCTTCCACTCAGCATTACGTCTTACTCTCACGGCATCCTACAACCGCGATTCCCACCTACTTCTCTGCAGTAATATTTCCACTAGTCATCTCCCTTCCACTCAGCAGCAAGTCTTACTCTCACGGCCTCCTACATCCGCGATTCCCACCTACTTCTCCGCAGTAATATTTCCACTAGTCATCTCCCTTCCTTTCAGCAGTACATCCTACTCTCACGGCATCCTACAACCGCGATTCCCACCTACTTCTCTGCAGTAATATTTCCACTAGTCATCTCCCTTCTACTCAGCAGTACGTCTTACTCTCACGGCATCCTACTTTCGCGATTCCCACCTACTTCTCTGCAGTAATATTTCCACTATGCACCTCCCTTCCACTCAGCAGTACGTCTTACTCTCACGGCATCCTACATCCGCGATTCCCACCTACTTCTCTGCAGTAATATGTCCACTAGGCATCTCCCTTCCACTCAGCAATACGTCTTACTCTCACGGCATCCTACATCCGCGATTCCCACCTACTTCTCTGCAGTAATATTTCCACTAGGCATCTCCCTTCCACTCAGCAGTACGTCTTACTCTCACGGCATCCTACATCCGCGATTCCCACCTACTTCTCTGCAGTAATATGTCCACTAGGCATCTCCCTTCCACTCAGCAATACGTCTTACTCTCACGGCATCCTACATCGGCGATTCCCACCTACTCCTCTGCAGTAATATTTCCACTAGGCATCTCCCTTCCACTCAGCAATACGTCTTACTCTCACGGCATCCTACATCCGCGATTCCGACCTACCACTCTGCAGTAATATTTCCACTAGGCATCTCCCTTCCACTCAGCAGTACGTCTTACTCTCACGGCATCCTACATCCGCGATTCCCACCTACTTCTCTGCAGTAATATTTCCACTATGCATCTCCCTTCCACTCAGCAGTACGTCTTACTCTCACGGCATCCTACATCCGCGATTCCCACCTACTTCTCTGCAGTAATATGTCCACTATGCATCTCCCTTCCACTCAGCAGTACGTCTTACTCTCACGGAATCCTACATCCGCGATTCCCACCTACTTCTCCCCAGTAATATTTCCACTAGGCATCTCCCTTCCACTCAGCAGTACGTCTTACTCTCACGGCATCCCACATCCGCGATTCCCACCTATTTCTCTGCAGTAATATTTCCACTAGTCATATCCCTTCCACTCAGCATTACGTCTTACTCTCACGGCATCCTACATCTGCGATTCCCACCTACTTCTCTGCAGTAATATTTCCACTAGTCATCTCCCTTCCACTCAGCATTACGTCTTACTCTCACGGCATCCTACATCCGCGATTCCCACCTACTTCTCTGCAGTAATATTTCCACTAGTCATCTCCCTTCCACTCAGCATTACGTCTTACTCTCACGGCATCCTACATCTGCGATTCCCACCTACTTCTCTGCAGTAATATTTCCACTAGTCATATCCCTTCCACTCAGCATTACGTCTTACTCTCACGGCATCCCACATCCGCGATTCCCACCTATTTCTCTGCAGTAATATTTCCACTAGTCATATCCCTTCCACTCAGCATTACGTCTTACTCTCACGGCATCCTACATCCGCGATTCCCACCTACTTCTCTGCAGTAATATTTCCACTAGGCATCTCCCTTCCACTCAGCAGTACGTCCTACTCTCACGGCATCCTACATCCGCGATTCCCACCTACTTCTCTGCAGTAATATTTCCACTAGTCATCTCCCTTCCACTCAGCAGTACGTCCTACTCTCACGGCATCCTACATCCGCGATTCCCACCTACTTCTCCGCAGTAATATTTCCACTAGTCATCTCCCTTCCACTCAGCATTACGTCTTACTCTCACGGCATCCTGCAACCGCGATTCCCACCTACTTCTCCGCAGTAATATTTCCACTAGTCATCTCCCTTCCACTCAGCTACACGTCTTACTCTCACGGCATCCTACATCCGCGATTCCCACCTACTTCTCCGCAGTAATATTTCCACTAGGCATATCCCTTCCACTCAGCAGTACATCCTACTCTCATGGCATCCTACATCCGCGATTCCCACCTACTTCTCCGCAGTAATATTTCCACTAGTCATCTCCCTTCCACTCAGCAGTACGTCTTACTCTCACGGCATCCTACATCCGCGATTCCCACCTACTTCTCCGCAGTAATATTTCCACTAGTCATCTCCCTTCCACTCAGCAGTACGTCCTACTCTCACGGCATCCTACATCCGCGATTCCCACCTACTTCTCCGCAGTAATATATCCACTAGTCATCTCCCTTCCACTCAGCTACACGTCTTACTCTCACGGCATCCTACATCCGCGATTCCCACCTACGTCTCCGCAGTAATATTTCCACTAGTCATCTCCCTTCCACTCAGCAGTACGTCCTACTCTCACGGCATCCTACATCCGCGATTCCCACCTACTTCTCCGCAGTAATATTTCCACTAGGCATATCCCTTCCAGTCAGCAGTACATCTTACTCTCACGGCATCGTACATCCGCGATTTCCACCTACTTCTCCGCAGTAATATTTCCACTAGGCATCTCCCTTCCACTCAGCAGTACGTCCTACTCTCACGGCATCCTACAACCGCGATTCCCACCTACTTCTCCGCAGTAATATTTCCACTAGGCATCTCCCTTCCACTCAGCAGTACGTCCTACTCTCACGGCATCCTACATCCGCGATTCCCACCTACTTCTCCGCAGTAATATTTCCACTAGGCATATCCCTTCCACTCAGCAGTACATCTTACTCTCACGGCATCCTACATCCGCGATTCCCACCTACTTCTCCGCAGTAATATTTCCACTAGGCATCTCCCTTCCACTCAGCAGTACGTCCTACTCTCACGGCATCCTACAACCGCGATTCCCACCTACTTCTCCGCAGTAATATTTCCACTAGGCATCTCCCTTCCACTCAGCAGTACGTCCTACTCTCACGGCATCCTACATCCGCGATTCCCACCTACTTCTCCGCAGTAATATTTCCACTAGTCATCTCCCTTCCACTCAGCAGTACGTGTTACTCTCACGGCATCCTACATCCGCGATTCCCACCTACTTCTCCGCAGTAATATTTCCACTAGGCATCTCCCTTCCACTCAGCAGTACGTGTTACTCTCACGGCATCCTACATCCGCGATTCCCACCTATTTCTCCGCAGTAATATTTCCACTAGTCATCTCCCTTCCACTCTGCAGTACGTCTTACTCTCACGGCATCCTACATCCGCGATTCCCACCTACTTCTCCGCAGTAATATTTCCACTAGTCATCTCCCTTCCACTCAGCATTACGTCTTACTCTCACGGCATCCTACATCCGCGATTCCCACCTACTTCTCCGCAGTAATATTTCCACTAGGCATCTCCCTTCCACTCAGCATTACGTCTTACTCTCACGGCATCCTACATCCGCGATTCTCACCTACTTCTCCGCAGTAATATTTCCACTAGGCATCTCCCTTCCACTCAGCAGTACGTCTTACTCTCACGGCATCCTACATCCGCGATTCCCACCTACTTCTCCGCAGTAATATTTCCACTAGGCATCTCCCTTCCACTCAGCATTACGTCTTACTCTCACGGCATCCTACATCCGCGATTCCCACCTACTTCTCCGCAGTAATATTTCCACTAGTCATCTCCCTTCCACTCAGCAGTACGTGTTACTCTCACGGCATCCTACATCCGCGATTCTCACCTACTTCTCCGCAGTAATATTTCCACTAGGCATCTCCCTTCCACTCAGCAGTACGTGTTACTCTCGCGGCATCCTACATCCGCGATTCCCACCTACTTCTCCGCAGTAATATTTCCACTAGGCATCTCCCTTCCACTCAGCAGTACGTGTTACTCTCACGGCATCCTACTCTCACGGCATCCTACAACCGCGATTCCCACCTACTTCTCCGCAGTAATATCTCCACTAGGCATCTCCCTTCCACTCTGCAGTACGTGTTACTCTCACGGCATCCTACATCCGCGATTCCCACCTACTTCTCCGCAGTAATATTTCCACTAGGCATCTCCCTTCCACTCAGAAGTACGTGTTACTCTCACGGCATCCTACTCTCACGGCATCCTACAACCGCGATTCCCACCTACTTCTCCGCAGTAATATTTCCACTAGGCATCTCCCTTCCACTCAGCAGTACGTGTTACTCTCACGGCATCCTACATCCGCGATTCCCACCTACTTCTCCGCAGTAATATTTCCACTAGGCATCTCCCTTCCACTCAGCATTACGTCTTACTCTCACGGCATCCTACAACCGCGATTCCCACCTACTTCTCCGCAGTAATATTTCCACTAGGCATCTCCCTTCCACTCAGCAGTACGTGTTACTCTCACGGCATCCTACTCTCACGGCATCCTACATCCGCGATTCCCACCTACTTCTCCGCAGTAATATTTCCACTAGGCATCTCCCTTCCACTCAGCAGTACGTGTTACTCTCACGGCATCCTACATCCGCGATTCCCACCTACTTCTCCGCAGTAATATTTCCACTAGGCATCTCCCTTCCACTCAGCATTACGTCTTACTCTCACGGCATCCTACTCTCACGGCATCCTACTCTCACGGCATCCTACAACCGCGATTCCCACCTACTTCTCCGCAGTAATATTTCCACTAGGCATCTCCCTTCCACTCAGCAGTACATCTTACTCTCACGGCATCCTACATCCGCGATTCCCACCTACGTCTCCGCAGTAATATTTCCACTAGTCATCTCCCTTCCACTCAGCAGTACGTCTTACTCTCACGGCATCCTACATCCGCGATTCCCACCTACTTCTCCGCAGTGATATATTTCCACTAGTCATCTCCCTTCCACTCAGCAGTACATCTTACTCTCACGGCATCCTACATCCGCGATTCCCACCTACGTCTCCGCAGTAATATTTCCACTAGTCATCTCCCTTCCACTCAGTAGTACATCTTACTCTCACGGCATCCTACATCCGCGATTCCCACCTACGTCTCCGCAGTAATATTTCCACTAGTCATCTCCCTTCCACTCAGCAGTACGTCTTACTCTCACGGCATCCTACATCCGCGATTCCCACCTATTTCTCTGCAGTAATATTTCCACTAGTCATCTCCCTTCCACTCAGCAGTACGTCTTACTCTCACGGCATCCTACATCCGCGATTCCCACCTACTTCTCCGCAGTAATATTTCCACTAGTCATCTCCCTTCCACTCAGCAGTACATCTTACTCTCACGGCATCCTACATCCGCGATTTCCACCTACGTCTCCGCAGTAATATTTCCACTAGTCATCTCCCTTCCACTCAGCAGTACATCTTACTCTCACGGCATCCTACATCCGCGATTCCCACCTACGTCTCCGCAGTAATATTTCCACTAGTCATCTCCCTTCCACTCAGCAGTACATCTTACTCTCACGGCATCCTACATCCGCGATTCCCACCTACGTCTCCGCAGTAATATTTCCACTAGTCATCTCCCTTCCACTCAGCAGTACATCTTACTCTCACGGCATCCTACATCCGCGATTCCCACCTACGTCTCCGCAGTAATATTTCCACTAGGCATATCCCTTCCACTCAGCAGTACATCTTACTCTCACGGCATCCTACATCCGCGATTCCCACCTACTTCTCCGCAGTAATATTTCCACTAGGCATCTCCCTTCCACTCAGCAGTACGTCCTACTCTCACGGCATCCTACAACCGCGATTCCCACCTACTTCTCCGCAGTAATATTTCCACTAGGCATCTCCCTTCCACTCAGCAGTACGTCCTACTCTCACGGCATCCTACATCCGCGATTCCCACCTACTTCTCCGCAGTAATATTTCCACTAGTCATCTCCCTTCCACTCAGCAGTACGTGTTACTCTCACGGCATCCTACATCCGCGATTCCCACCTACTTCTCCGCAGTAATATTTCCACTAGGCATCTCCCTTCCACTCAGCAGTACGTGTTACTCTCACGGCATCCTACATCCGCGATTCCCACCTATTTCTCCGCAGTAATATTTCCACTAGTCATCTCCCTTCCACTCTGCAGTACGTCTTACTCTCACGGCATCCTACATCCGCGATTCCCACCTACTTCTCCGCAGTAATATTTCCACTAGTCATCTCCCTTCCACTCAGCATTACGTCTTACTCTCACGGCATCCTACATCCGCGATTCCCACCTACTTCTCCGCAGTAATATTTCCACTAGGCATCTCCCTTCCACTCAGCATTACGTCTTACTCTCACGGCATCCTACATCCGCGATTCTCACCTACTTCTCCGCAGTAATATTTCCACTAGGCATCTCCCTTCCACTCAGCAGTACGTCTTACTCTCACGGCATCCTACATCCGCGATTCCCACCTACTTCTCCGCAGTAATATTTCCACTAGGCATCTCCCTTCCACTCAGCATTACGTCTTACTCTCACGGCATCCTACATCCGCGATTCCCACCTACTTCTCCGCAGTAATATTTCCACTAGTCATCTCCCTTCCACTCAGCAGTACGTGTTACTCTCACGGCATCCTACATCCGCGATTCTCACCTACTTCTCCGCAGTAATATTTCCACTAGGCATCTCCCTTCCACTCAGCAGTACGTGTTACTCTCGCGGCATCCTACATCCGCGATTCCCACCTACTTCTCCGCAGTAATATTTCCACTAGGCATCTCCCTTCCACTCAGCAGTACGTGTTACTCTCACGGCATCCTACTCTCACGGCATCCTACAACCGCGATTCCCACCTACTTCTCCGCAGTAATATCTCCACTAGGCATCTCCCTTCCACTCTGCAGTACGTGTTACTCTCACGGCATCCTACATCCGCGATTCCCACCTACTTCTCCGCAGTAATATTTCCACTAGGCATCTCCCTTCCACTCAGAAGTACGTGTTACTCTCACGGCATCCTACTCTCACGGCATCCTACAACCGCGATTCCCACCTACTTCTCCGCAGTAATATTTCCACTAGGCATCTCCCTTCCACTCAGCAGTACGTGTTACTCTCACGGCATCCTACATCCGCGATTCCCACCTACTTCTCCGCAGTAATATTTCCACTAGGCATCTCCCTTCCACTCAGCATTACGTCTTACTCTCACGGCATCCTACAACCGCGATTCCCACCTACTTCTCCGCAGTAATATTTCCACTAGGCATCTCCCTTCCACTCAGCAGTACGTGTTACTCTCACGGCATCCTACTCTCACGGCATCCTACATCCGCGATTCCCACCTACTTCTCCGCAGTAATATTTCCACTAGGCATCTCCCTTCCACTCAGCAGTACGTGTTACTCTCACGGCATCCTACATCCGCGATTCCCACCTACTTCTCCGCAGTAATATTTCCACTAGGCATCTCCCTTCCACTCAGCATTACGTCTTACTCTCACGGCATCCTACTCTCACGGCATCCTACTCTCACGGCATCCTACAACCGCGATTCCCACCTACTTCTCCGCAGTAATATTTCCACTAGGCATCTCCCTTCCACTCAGCAGTACATCTTACTCTCACGGCATCCTACATCCGCGATTCCCACCTACGTCTCCGCAGTAATATTTCCACTAGTCATCTCCCTTCCACTCAGCAGTACGTCTTACTCTCACGGCATCCTACATCCGCGATTCCCACCTACTTCTCCGCAGTGATATATTTCCACTAGTCATCTCCCTTCCACTCAGCAGTACATCTTACTCTCACGGCATCCTACATCCGCGATTCCCACCTACGTCTCCGCAGTAATATTTCCACTAGTCATCTCCCTTCCACTCAGTAGTACATCTTACTCTCACGGCATCCTACATCCGCGATTCCCACCTACGTCTCCGCAGTAATATTTCCACTAGTCATCTCCCTTCCACTCAGCAGTACGTCTTACTCTCACGGCATCCTACATCCGCGATTCCCACCTATTTCTCTGCAGTAATATTTCCACTAGTCATCTCCCTTCCACTCAGCAGTACGTCTTACTCTCACGGCATCCTACATCCGCGATTCCCACCTACTTCTCCGCAGTAATATTTCCACTAGTCATCTCCCTTCCACTCAGCAGTACATCTTACTCTCACGGCATCCTACATCCGCGATTTCCACCTACGTCTCCGCAGTAATATTTCCACTAGTCATCTCCCTTCCACTCAGCAGTACATCTTACTCTCACGGCATCCTACATCCGCGATTCCCACCTACGTCTCCGCAGTAATATTTCCACTAGTCATCTCCCTTCCACTCAGCAGTACATCTTACTCTCACGGCATCCTACATCCGCGATTCCCACCTACGTCTCCGCAGTAATATTTCCACTAGTCATCTCCCTTCCACTCAGCAGTACATCTTACTCTCACGGCATCCTACATCCGCGATTCCCACCTACGTCTCCGCAGTAATATTTCCACTAGTCATCTCCCTTCTACTCAGCAGTACATCTTACTCTCACGGCATCCTACATCCGCGATTCCCACCTACGTCTCCGCAGTAATATTTCCACTAGTCATCTCCCTTCCACTCAGCAGTACATCTTACTCTCACGGCATCCTACATCCGCGATTCCCACCTACGTCTCCGCAGTAATATTTCCACTAGTCATCTCCCTTCCACTCAGCAGTACATCTTACTCTCACGGCATCCTACTCTCACGGCATCCTACATCCGCGATTCCCACCTACTTCTCCGCAGTAATATTTCCACTAGGCATCTCCCTTCCACTCAGCAGTACGTGTTACTCTCACGGCATCCTACATCCGCGATTCCCACCTACTTCTCCGCAGTAATATTTCCACTAGGCATCTCCCTTCCACTCAGCATTACGTCTTACTCTCACGGCATCCTACTCTCACGGCATCCTACTCTCACGGCATCCTACAACCGCGATTCCCACCTACTTCTCCGCAGTAATATTTCCACTAGAAATCTCCCTTCCACTCAGCAGTACGTGTTACTCTCACGGCATCCTACATCCGCGATTCCCACCTACTTCTCCGCAGTAATATTTCCACTAGTCATCTCCCTTCCATTCAGCAGTACGTCCTACTCTCACGGCATCCTACATCCGCGATTCCCACCTACTTCTCAGCAGTAATATTTCCACTAGTCATCTCCCTTCCACTCAGCAGTACGTCTTACTCTCACGGCATCCTACATCCGCGATACCCACCTACTTCTCTGCAGTAATATTTCCACTAGTCATCTCCCTTCCACTCAGCTACACGTCTTAATCTCACGGCATCCTACATCCGCGATACCCACCTACTTCTCTGCAGTAATATTTCCACTAGTCATCTCCCTTCCACTCAGCAGTACATCTTACTCTCACGGCATCCTACATCCGCGATACCCACCTACTTCTCTGCAGTAATATTTCCACTAGGCATCTCCCTTCCACTCAGCAGTACGTCTTACTCTCACGGCATCCTACATCCGCGATACCCACCTACTTCTCTGCAGTAATATTTCCACTAGGGATCTCCCTTCCACTCAGCAGTACGTCCTACTCTCACGGCATCCTACATCCGCGATTCCCACCTACTTCTCCGCAGTAATATTTCCACTAGTCATCTCCCTTCCATTCAGCAGTACGTCCTACTCTCACGGCATCCTACATCCGCGATTCCCACCTACTTCTCAGCAGTAATATTTCCACTAGTCATCTCCCTTCCACTCAGCAGTACGTCTTACTCTCACGGCATCCTACATCCGCGATACCCACCTACTTCTCTGCAGTAATATTTCCACTAGTCATCTCCCTTCCACTCAGCTACACGTCTTACTCTCACGGCATCCTACATCCGCGATACCCACCTACTTCTCTGCAGTAATATTTCCACTAGTCATCTCCCTTCCACTCAGCAGTACGTCTTACTCTCACGGCATCCTACATCTGCGATTCCCACCTACTTCTCCGCAGTAATATTTCCACTAGTCATCTCCCTTCCACTCAGCAGTACGTCTTACTCTCACGGCATCCTACATCCGCGATACCCACCTACTTCTCTGCAGTAATATTTCCACTAGTCATCTCCCTTCCACTCAGCAGTACGTCTTACTCTCACGGCATCCTACATCTGCGATTCCCACCTACTTCTCTGCAGTAATATTTCCACTAGTCATCTCCCTTCCACTCAGCAGTACGTCTTACTCTCACGGCATCCTACATCTGCGATTCCCACCTACTTCTCTGCCGTAATATTTCCACTAGTCATCTCCCTTCCACTCAGCAGTACGTCTTACTCTCACGGCATCCTACATCTGCGATTCCCACCTACTTCTCCGCAGTAATATTTCCACTAGTCATCTTCCTTCCACTCAGCAGTACGTCTTACTCTCACGGCATCCTACATCCGCGATACCCACCTACTTCTCTGCAGTAATATTTCCACTAGTCATCTCCCTTCCACTCAGCAGTACGTCTTACTCTCACGGCATCCTACATCCGCGATACCCACCTACTTCTCTGCAGTAATATTTCCACTAGTCATCTCCCTTTCTACTCAGCAGTACGTCTTACTCTCACGGCATCCTACATCCGCGATACCCACCTACTTCTCTGCAGTAATATTTCCACTAGTCATCTCCCTTCCACTCAGCAGTACGTCTTACTCTCACGGCATCCTACATCCGCGATACCCACCTACTTCTCTGCAGTAATATTTCCACTAGTCATCTCCCTTTCTACTCAGCAGTACGTCTTACTCTCACGGCATCCTACATCCGCGATACCCACCTACTTCTCTGCAGTAATATTTCCACTAGTCATCTCCCTTTCTACTCAGCAGTACGTCTTACTCTCACGGCATCCTACATCCGCGATACCCACCTACTTCTCTGCAGTAATATTTCCACTAGTCATCTCCCTTCCACTCAGCAGTACGTCTTACTCTCACGGCATCCTACATCTGCGATTCCCACCTACTTCTCTGCAGTAATATTTCCACTAGTCATCTCCCTTCCACTCAGCAGTACGTCTTACTCTCACGGCATCCTACATCCGCGATTCCCACCTACTTCTCCGCAGTAATATTTCCACTAGTCATCTCCCTTCCACTCAGCAGTACGTCTTACTCTCACGGCATCCTACATCTGCGATTCCCACCTACTTCTCCGCAGTAATATTTCCACTAGTCATCTCCCTTCCACTCAGCAGTACGTCTTACTCTCACGGCATCCTACATCCGCGATACCCACCTACTTCTCTGCAGTAATATTTCCACTAGTCATCTCCCTTCCAATCAGCAGTACGTCTTACTCTCACGGCATCCTACATCCGCGATACCCACCTACTTCTCTGCAGTAATATTTCCACTAGTCATCTCCCTTTCTACTCAGCAGTACGTCTTACTCTCACGGCATCCTACTTTCGCGATTCCCACCTACGTCTCCGCAGTAATATTTCCACTAGTCATCTCCCTTCCACTCAGCTACACGTCTTACTCTCACGGCATCCTACATCCGCGATTCCCACCTACTTCTCCGCAGTAATATTTCCACTAGTCATCTCCCTTCCACTCAGCTACACGTCTTACTCTCACGGCATCCTACATCCGCGATACCCACCTACTTCTCTGCAGTAATATTTCCACTATGCATCTCCCTTCCACTCAGCAGCACGTCTTACTCTCACGGCATCCTACATCCGCGATTCCCGCCTACTTCTCTGCAGTAATATTTCCACTAGGCATCTCCCTTCCACTCAGCAGCACGTCTTACTCTCACGGCATCCTACATCCGCGATTCCCACCTACTTCTCCGCAGTAATATTTCCACTAGTCATCTCCCTTCCACTCAGCTACACGTCTTACTCTCACGGCATCCTACATCCGCGATACCCACCTACTTCTCTGCAGTAATATTTCCACTATGCATCTCCCTTCCACTCAGCAGCACGTCTTACTCTCACGGCATCCTACATCCGCGATACCCACCTACTTCTCTGCAGTAATATTTCCACTATGCATCTCCCTTCCACTCAGCAGCACGTCTTACTCTCACGGCATCCTACATCCGCGATTCCCACCTACTTCTCCGCAGTAATATTTCCACTAGTCATCTCCCTTCCACTCAGCTACACGTCTTACTCTCACGGCATCCTACATCCGCGATACCCACCTACTTCTCTGCAGTAATATTTCCACTATGCATCTCCCTTCCACTCAGCAGCACGTCTTACTCTCACGGCATCCTACATCCGCGATTCCCGCCTACTTCTCTGCAGTAATATTTCCACTAGGCATCTCCCTTCCACTCAGCAGCACGTCTTACTCTCACGGCATCCTACATCCGCGATTCCCACCTACTTCTCCGCAGTAATATTTCCACTAGTCATCTCCCTTCCACTCAGCTACACGTCTTACTCTCACGGCATCCTACATCCGCGATACCCACCTACTTCTCTGCAGTAATATTTCCACTATGCATCTCCCTTCCACTCAGCAGCACGTCTTACTCTCACGGCATCCTACATCCGCGATTCCCGCCTACTTCTCCGCAGTAATATTTCCACTAGTCATCTCCCTTCCACTCAGCAGCACGTCTTACTCTCACGGCATCCTACATCTACGATTCCCACCTACGTCTCCGCAGTAATATTTCCACTAGTCATCTCCCTTCCACTCAGCAGCACGTCTTACTCTCACGGCATCCTACATCCGCGATTCCCGCCTACTTCTCCGCAGTAATATTTCCACTAGTCATCTCCCTTCCACTCAGCAGCACGTCTTACTCTCACGGCATCCTACATCCGCGATTCCCACCTACTTCTCCGCAGTAATATTTCCACTAGTCATCTCCCTTCCACTCAGCAGCACGTCTTACTCTCACGGCATCCTACATCTGCGATTCCCGCCTACTTCTCCGCAGTAATATTTCCACTAGTCATCTCCCTTCCACTCAGCAGCACGTCTTACTCTCACGGCATCCTACATCTGCGATTCCCGCCTACTTCTCCGCAGTAATATTTCCACTAGTCATCTCCCTTCCACTCAGCAGCACGTCTTACTCTCACGGCATCCTACATCCGCGATTCCCACCTACTTCTCCGCAGTAATATTTCCACTAGTCATCTCCCTTCCACTCAGCTACACGTCTTACTCTCACGGCATCCTACATCCGCGATACCCACCTACTTCTCTGCAGTAATATTTCCACTATGCATCTCCCTTCCACTCAGCAGCACGTCTTACTCTCACGGCATCCTACATCCGCGATTCCCGCCTACTTCTCTGCTGTAATATTTCCACTAGGCATCTCCCTTCCACTCAGCAGTACGTCTTACTCTCACGGCATCCTACATCCGCGATTCCCATCTACTTCTCTGCAGTAATATTTCCACTAGGCATCTCCCTTCTACTCAGCAGTACGTCTTACTGTTATCAAATCATGCTTTTCACGCTTCCCGTTCAACTCTCTTCTCCTCCGACCACCTGTTGCGTGTAGAGAAACCTGAAGTGGGTCAATACAGGCTCCCATGCGGTGCTTGCAGCCCTTTCCCACTGTGTAATGATAACGAAATATTTACTCTATATCCTCAAAGATTCTTTCTCTTAGTCAAATCCCAACCTCATCTCTATTTTGGATCTCGATAGCTCAGTTAATCCCTGATCCCTCTCTTCCCTATTATCTAATTGTCTATCCTCCACAACTTTCCAACCAGGATTGCCTTTACAATAGTAAGCAGGATTTAGTCCTATTACCCTTATCTTGAAGAATCTAGGTAATCTGATTTTTCAATTTCAAAATGTTTTATACATTTTAAAAGTGTATTTTTATATTTATGTATCATATATGTAGCTATTTGGATACTAAGGTAGATATTTCATATATTTTGTAGCTATTTGGGAACTAAGGTTGATATTTCATATATTTTGTAGCTATTTGGGAACTAAGGTAGATATTTCCAATTATTAAAAACATCATTATGCACTGGTAAATTAATTTTATTTATATTACGAATAGGGACTGGCTCTTAGGACTTCCCTTCATACCTGGGTACGTTACCTAGCGCAAATACTTCGAAACCTTACTGAAGACGGTTCTGGCTAAAACGGAAAACAGATGTTTGACTCCACCAACCCTAGGTAAGGTGTTTTGTTTTCGTCGCTTGCCTAACTGCAAAGACTCAACCATCTGATTACATTCATAACTACTTTCTAATTTTAAAGCGATCGCCACAGCTATAATTTATAATTATTTTTTGTTATGACTTAACTCTAAGTAATAATTTTTTTTAATAAATCAAAATTAAAATCATTTTCCTTGCCACTACTTTAAATTCATACAATAAATTTAGGAAACTGTTTATATTATTTAGTTTAAATTGTTTGCAACGTTATTTCAATGAAAAATCATAAGAATTCAGAAAAATTATTTCCATTTTACAAATATTCAGCCACGTTGTGTAAATTACTGCTTATATCTTATTTTCGTAATAAAATTTTGAATTTTATTTTAAGTTTCTATGCTACATTGAAAGTTTTTGTTTAAATTTCAGTTGAAATATATTTAGAACTATAAGTAATGGTGTTTCTTGCCTATAGATTCTATATTCGGCGGCCATATATATAGTTTACTTTAACATACAAACACACACACACACACAAACACACACACACACACACACACACACACACACACACACAACACACACACACACACACACAGACACAACACTATGGCTCGGTGAAAGCTTTTGTAGCCGACTGTACTTTATATAGAATTCTGTGTGAGGGTGCATTTGGAGGGGATATGTGAGAGTGGGGGTTACAATCATAAGCCAGTGCAGTGGAATAGACGTTTAAAAAAAATACGCTACTGCAAATGCATGATGGGAGGGGAAATGCATTGGAGCATATATCTATATATCATATAGGGACAGTCCAGCCCAGGGTGGGGCACCCTCCTATTTTCCACTTGCATCCGCTGTAAACGTTTTGGTAATCATTGTACCTAGCAATCGCCTGCTCAGCTTTGCGTACTTTGTATTAAAAAATAAGCAGCAATGTTTATATTGTTACACATGCTGTAAATGTGCTGTGTAAAGAAATCTGAATCCCGAGAGATTAATTAAGCTGACAATTGTATACTAAAAATCTTAGAAACAGGTTTTCATTTCAAGCTGCAAGAGAAAAGAGTTAAGCAGACTGGGAACTTAATGTCGATAAAACTGACATTTGTTATAAATTGAAAGCTCCAACATAAGACGCGTTAAAACTCAATATCTACTATTCTTTGAACTTAGCTTGTGAATTTATGTTAATGGCAAATATAAGACGTACACAAAACTCATAAAAAATAAGCATTTATTCACTCAGACGCGTTTCAATGGCAAAGCCGTCCTCATCAGTTGGTGTAGATACTACAAACTCTAACTTAAAACTAAGTTGCAACATAGTTGTAGGTTTAAGTTTGTAGTATCTACACTCACGGATTATGACGAGTTTGTCATTGAAATGAGTCTGAGTGAATAGATGATGATTTTGTACGTTTTTAATTATTTTAAACTTATTATTCTAAAAATATTTCAACAATCTTTTCCAAAGAGTCTATTCCTTTTTTTCAACCATTATAATACGCAGTTTATTTTTAAGTAAATTACTGATTCTGTAGAACAAAGTATTTCATACAGTAGAATTATTAATTCGGTAGATCACATTAAGTAGTTTTGTTGTTGCTGGCCAAACATCTAGATTTATCAACCTGTGTTTTACTTCAAAGCAAGTATTTCTTTGTCGCTTATATAAAAGCACGCATTTATTCGCCATTTACGAATAAAGCAAATCGCCTATGTTTCCCTGAATATTTAAAGACGCGAGCGAGAGATTGATCGCGCCACGCGAGGAAATGCCAGTATGAAATATTCAGTTCCAACAAATTGATTTTTCTTTGATGTTTTATGCTTCGGTGTTTCCGCCATTTTTAGTTCCATGTAAATGATTACTTATTTTGTGGAGAGTTTAAAGTATACAATTTTAACAAAAAACCAGATATTTATTTTTGAGAATCAATTTATGAGGAATTTATTTGTCGTTTCCCCGTAAAATTTAATGGTGAGTTATGTGAATTACTAATTATTTATCTCTGACGCTATTAGTTTATTATACTTGCATTAGCCGTAGAAAACATGGGAAGTATCGTAATATCCCATCGTGGATACCAGATGGAATAAAATATCTGTGGGTATTACAAATTAATTACAAAACAGGAAAGGCAATGACTAAGAGAGGAATTTATTGAGGTCTGCTTGGGTTGTTAAAGGGGTTTTAATGGGGAAATTATTAATCACCAAAATCAAGACAATTTTTAATAATTAGTTTGTGTGTGTGTGTGTGTGTGTGTGTGTGTGTTTGTGTGTGTGTGTGTGTGTGTGTGTGTGTTTGTGTGTGTGTGTGTGTGTGTGTGTGTGTGTGTGTGTGTGTGTGTGTGTGTGTTAGTTTTTTTCTTAAATTTCAGAAATGAATAAATTTTTCTTGTCAGATTTTCACCGGATTTTTAATTAACAATGTACGATAGATTAACCAGAGACTATAAGTTATGTTTAGAGAATATAAACACCATTTAGCCACTTTGATATCCCACCAGTGTCGACGCAGTCAATTTCTGCTGTGATAAAATACTAACTTGTGTACTACTCATCTAAAGACAATAATGCTTTCTTTTGGCTCATTCAGATAGTATTAAATTCATACATATATATTAAATAAAAAATTATAGTATATGTGTAATTGTTTTCAAAATGTTTATGAATTATATACTATATATAATTGTATATATATATTATATATATCATATATATTATATTATATATATATTATTGTATATATATAAATTGTGAACAATATTCTGTTATATGTTTGTGCATTGAATTTGAGTTTATTGTAGGATTTATAGCTGGATATTTTAAAATATCTAAAATACCTTATGAGAAAAAACAATTTGTAGTAAGAAGTAGTAATTAAACATTATTAATATTTGAACAAACATTATTTGTAAGTAACATAGTTTGTTTTATTGCCTCATTTACTATAAAATTAATTACGTTTTATGATATTTAATGTAAATTATTGTTGGTCATACAGTAAAGGATAAAATTTCTTAATATCAAAATAAATTGGTTAACTGATAACAATTTTAAATATAGAAGAGCCCTGTAGCCTCTTTTAAATATTGTTATGAAAAAAATAGGGTGATGGCGGTCTGAGATATTGAAAGTTTTGTTAGTGTGTTCCATTCAAATTATACAATGTGTATAATTTTCAGGGTAAGTTGTATATTTTAGGTGCGTGTTGTAGATGGAAGCCAATCGCTACGTTTTACGATTATTTTATTCTGCATTGGAACATAAAAGTGCGAATGCATGGCTCTTTTATTAATTAATCACAAAGCTTTCTGTGTTGTCATCTCTCTTGGCTTTGTTGTTCAATAATTTTGCGAAAAAGTTAAACAAAAACACATCCATTGCAACAACGTCCGGCTGGAACATGTGAGCTCCTGTGTTTATGTTTTATTCGAAGGGTTGACTGCGTTATAAAAATCAAATGAAAAATGCAGCGCACTGGTGTCACGTTTGCAGTACAGTCCGGAGTAAAAATATCGTTTGACCGATCCCTTGAGGCAGTGTTGTCGAACTGTACATCTAAAATTCCTATTTGTTAATCAATACTTGCAATTATCGTTTTAATTCAAAGCATTGTTTGATAAAAAAAAGCAAAACTTTAAACTTTTTGTCGATTTTAGAGCTAAACTCTTTGAACATTAATGTTTGTTAAGAAGTCTCCCCATGGACGCACGACTGCATGAGGCATATTTTAAGAATATCTTATAATTAAAACTTATTGTAGAATATATTGAAAGAGCAAGTCCCTAGCTGTCATTATAAAACCCACAACTTGACGACAAGTGTACAAGTTGATTGTGAACGGACACAATACACATGTCGATAAAATCTAGAACCATCTAAG
>JBAIZL010000038.1:950000-980000 GCA_036971475.1 Prosapia bicincta | reverse complement strand
ACATATTAATTCCTATATCATAACATCGTATTTCTCTACAAAGTAACATCCATATATTAACATCATAGTTTCCACCATATTAACCTGTATATAATAACCTCATAGTTCTCTACATATTAATTCCTATATCATAACCTCGTATTTCTCTACAAAATAACATCCATATATTAACATCATAGTTTCCACCATATTAACCTGTATATAATAACCTCATAGTTCTCTACATATTAACTCCTACATCATAACCTCGTATTTCTCTACAAAGTAACATCCATATATTAACATCATAGTTTCCACCATATTAACCTGTATATAATAACCTCATAGTTCTCTACATATTAATTCCTATATCATAACCTCGTATTTCTCTACAAAGTAACATCCATATATTAACATCATAGTTTCCACCATATTAACCTGTATATAATAACCTCATAGTTCTCTACATATTAATTCCTATATCATAACCTCGTATTTCTCTACAAAATAACATCCATATATTAACATCATAGTTTCCACCATATTAACCTGTATATAATAACCTCATGGTTCTCTACATATTAATTCCTATATCATAACCTCGTATTTCTCTACAAAGTAACATCCATATATTGACATCATAGTTTCCACCATATTAACCTGTATATAATAACCTCATAGTTCTCTACATATTAATTCCTATATCATAACCTCGTATTTCTCTTCAAAGTAACATCCATATATTAACATCATAGTTTCCACCATATTAACCTGTATATAATAACCTCATAGTTCTCTACATATTAATTCCTATATCATTACCTCGTATTTCTCTTCAAAGTAACATCCATATATTAACATCATAGTTTCCACCATATTAACCTGTATATAATAACCTCATAGTTCTCTACATAGTAATTCCTATATCATAACATCGTATTTCTCTACAAAGTAACATCCATATATTAACATCATAGTTTCCACCATATTAACCTGTATATAATAACCTCATAGTTCTCTACATATTAACTCCTATATCATAACCTCGTATTTCTCTACAAAGTAACATCCATGTATTAACATCATAGTTTCCACCATATTAACCTGTATATAATAACCTCATAGTTCTCTACATATTAATTCCTATATCATAACCTCGTATTTCTCTACAAAGTAACATCCATATATTAACATCATAGTTTCCACCATATTAACCTGTATATAATAACCTGATAGTTCTCTACATATTAATTCCTATATCATAACCTCGTATTTCTCTTCAAAGTAACATCCATATATTAACATCATAGTTTCCACCATATTAACCTGTATATAATAACCTCATAGTTCTCTACATATTAATTCCTATATCATAACCTCGTATTTCTCTACAAAGTAACATCCATATATTAACATCATAGTTTCCACCATATTAACCTGTATATAATAACCTCATAGTTCTCTACATATTAATTCCTATATCATAACCTCGTATTTCTCTTCAAAGTAACATCCATATATTAACATCATAGTTTCCACCATATTAACCTGTATATAATAACCTCATAGTTCTCTACATATTAATTCCTATATCATAACCTCGTATTTCTCTTCAAAGTAACATCCATATATTAACATCATAGTTTCCACCATATTAACCTGTATATAATAACCTCATAGTTCTCTACATATTAATTCCTATATCATAACCTCGTATTTCTCTACAAAGTAACATCCATATATTAACATCATAGTTTCCACCATATTAACCTGTATATAATAACCTCATAGTTCTCTACATATTAATTCCTATATCATAACCTCGTATTTCTCTTCAAAGTAACATCCATATATTAACATCATAGTTTCCACCATATTAACCTATATATAATAACCTCATTGTTCTCTACATATTAATTCCTGTATCATAACCTCGTATTTCTCTACAAAATAACATCCATATATTAACATCATAGTTTCCACCATATTAACTTGTATATAATAACCTCATAGTTCTCTACATATTAATTCCTATATCATAACCTCGTATTTCTCTACAAAGTAACATCCATATATTAACATCATAGTTTCCACCATATTAACCTGTATATAATAACCTCATAGTTCTCTACATATTAATTCCTATATCATAACCTCGTATTTCTCTACAAAGTAACATCCATATATTAACATCATAGTTTCCACCATATTAACCTGTATATAATAACCTCATAGTTCTCTACATATTAATTCCTATATCATAACATCGTATTTCTCTACAAAGTAACATCCATATATTAACATCATAGTTTCCACCATATTAACCTGTATATAATAACCTCATAGTTCTCTACATATTAACTCCTATATCATAACCTCGTATTTCTCTTCAAAGTAACATCCATATATTAACATCATAGTTTCCACCATATTAACCTGTATATAATAACCTCATAGTTCTCTACATATTAATTCCTATATCATAACCTCGTATTTCTCTACAAAGTAACATCCATATATTAACATCATAGTTTCCACCATATTAACCTGTATATAATAACCTCATTGTTCTCTACATATTAATTCCTATATCATAACCTCGTATTTCTCTACAAAATAACATCCATATATTAACATCATAGTTTCCACCATATTAACCTGTATATAATAACCTCATAGTTCTCTACATATTAATTCCTATATCATAACATCGTATTTCTCTACAAAGTAACATCCATATATTAACATCATAGTTTCCACCATATTAACCTGTATATAATAACCTCATAGTTCTCTACATATTAATTCCTATATCATAACCTCGTATTTCTCTACAAAATAACATCCATATATTAACATCATAGTTTCCACCATATTAACCTGTATATAATAACCTCATAGTTCTCTACATATTAACTCCTACATCATAACCTCGTATTTCTCTACAAAGTAACATCCATATATTAACATCATAGTTTCCACCATATTAACCTGTATATAATAACCTCATAGTTCTCTACATATTAATTCCTATATCATAACCTCGTATTTCTCTACAAAGTAACATCCATATATTAACATCATAGTTTCCACCATATTAACCTGTATATAATAACCTCATAGTTCTCTACATATTAATTCCTATATCATAACCTCGTATTTCTCTACAAAATAACATCCATATATTAACATCATAGTTTCCACCATATTAACCTGTATATAATAACCTCATGGTTCTCTACATATTAATTCCTATATCATAACCTCGTATTTCTCTACAAAGTAACATCCATATATTGACATCATAGTTTCCACCATATTAACCTGTATATAATAACCTCATAGTTCTCTACATATTAATTCCTATATCATAACCTCGTATTTCTCTTCAAAGTAACATCCATATATTAACATCATAGTTTCCACCATATTAACCTGTATATAATAACCTCATAGTTCTCTACATATTAATTCCTATATCATTACCTCGTATTTCTCTTCAAAGTAACATCCATATATTAACATCATAGTTTCCACCATATTAACCTGTATATAATAACCTCATAGTTCTCTACATAGTAATTCCTATATCATAACATCGTATTTCTCTACAAAGTAACATCCATATATTAACATCATAGTTTCCACCATATTAACCTGTATATAATAACCTCATAGTTCTCTACATATTAACTCCTATATCATAACCTCGTATTTCTCTACAAAGTAACATCCATGTATTAACATCATAGTTTCCACCATATTAACCTGTATATAATAACCTCATAGTTCTCTACATATTAATTCCTATATCATAACCTCGTATTTCTCTACAAAGTAACATCCATATATTAACATCATAGTTTCCACCATATTAACCTGTATATAATAACCTGATAGTTCTCTACATATTAATTCCTATATCATAACCTCGTATTTCTCTTCAAAGTAACATCCATATATTAACATCATAGTTTCCACCATATTAACCTGTATATAATAACCTCATAGTTCTCTACATATTAATTCCTATATCATAACCTCGTATTTCTCTACAAAGTAACATCCATATATTAACATCATAGTTTCCACCATATTAACCTGTATATAATAACCTCATAGTTCTCTACATATTAATTCCTATATCATAACCTCGTATTTCTCTTCAAAGTAACATCCATATATTAACATCATAGTTTCCACCATATTAACCTGTATATAATAACCTCATAGTTCTCTACATATTAATTCCTATATCATAACCTCGTATTTCTCTTCAAAGTAACATCCATATATTAACATCATAGTTTCCACCATATTAACCTGTATATAATAACCTCATAGTTCTCTACATATTAATTCCTATATCATAACCTCGTATTTCTCTACAAAGTAACATCCATATATTAACATCATAGTTTCCACCATATTAACCTGTATATAATAACCTCATAGTTCTCTACATATTAATTCCTATATCATAACCTCGTATTTCTCTTCAAAGTAACATCCATATATTAACATCATAGTTTCCACCATATTAACCTGTATATAATAACCTCATAGTTCTCTACATATTAACTCCTATATCATAACCTCGTATTTCTCTTCAAAGTAACATCCATATATTAACATCATAGTTTCCACCATATTAACCTGTATATAATAACCTCATAGTTCTCTACATATTAATTCCTATATCATAACCTCGTATTTCTCTACAAAGTAACATCCATATATTAACATCATAGTTTCCACCATATTAACCTGTATATAATAACCTCATTGTTCTCTACATATTAATTCCTATATCATAACCTCGTATTTCTCTACAAAATAACATCCATATATTAACATCATAGTTTCCACCATATTAACCTGTATATAATAACCTCATAGTTCTCTACATATTAATTCCTATATCATAACATCGTATTTCTCTACAAAGTAACATCCATATATTAACATCATAGTTTCCACCATATTAACCTGTATATAATAACCTCATAGTTCTCTACATATTAATTCCTATATCATAACCTCGTATTTCTCTACAAAATAACATCCATATATTAACATCATAGTTTCCACCATATTAACCTGTATATAATAACCTCATAGTTCTCTACATATTAACTCCTACATCATAACCTCGTATTTCTCTACAAAGTAACATCCATATATTAACATCATAGTTTCCACCATATTAACCTGTATATAATAACCTCATAGTTCTCTACATATTAATTCCTATATCATAACCTCGTATTTCTCTACAAAGTAACATCCATATATTAACATCATAGTTTCCACCATATTAACCTGTATATAATAACCTCATAGTTCTCTACATATTAATTCCTATATCATAACCTCGTATTTCTCTACAAAATAACATCCATATATTAACATCATAGTTTCCACCATATTAACCTGTATATAATAACCTCATGGTTCTCTACATATTAATTCCTATATCATAACCTCGTATTTCTCTACAAAGTAACATCCATATATTGACATCATAGTTTCCACCATATTAACCTGTATATAATAACCTCATAGTTCTCTACATATTAATTCCTATATCATAACCTCGTATTTCTCTTCAAAGTAACATCCATATATTAACATCATAGTTTCCACCATATTAACCTGTATATAATAACCTCATAGTTCTCTACATATTAATTCCTATATCATTACCTCGTATTTCTCTTCAAAGTAACATCCATATATTAACATCATAGTTTCCACCATATTAACCTGTATATAATAACCTCATAGTTCTCTACATAGTAATTCCTATATCATAACATCGTATTTCTCTACAAAGTAACATCCATATATTAACATCATAGTTTCCACCATATTAACCTGTATATAATAACCTCATAGTTCTCTACATATTAACTCCTATATCATAACCTCGTATTTCTCTACAAAGTAACATCCATGTATTAACATCATAGTTTCCACCATATTAACCTGTATATAATAACCTCATAGTTCTCTACATATTAATTCCTATATCATAACCTCGTATTTCTCTACAAAGTAACATCCATATATTAACATCATAGTTTCCACCATATTAACCTGTATATAATAACCTGATAGTTCTCTACATATTAATTCCTATATCATAACCTCGTATTTCTCTTCAAAGTAACATCCATATATTAACATCATAGTTTCCACCATATTAACCTGTATATAATAACCTCATAGTTCTCTACATATTAATTCCTATATCATAACCTCGTATTTCTCTACAAAGTAACATCCATATATTAACATCATAGTTTCCACCATATTAACCTGTATATAATAACCTCATAGTTCTCTACATATTAATTCCTATATCATAACCTCGTATTTCTCTTCAAAGTAACATCCATATATTAACATCATAGTTTCCACCATATTAACCTGTATATAATAACCTCATAGTTCTCTACATATTAATTCCTATATCATAACCTCGTATTTCTCTTCAAAGTAACATCCATATATTAACATCATAGTTTCCACCATATTAACCTGTATATAATAACCTCATAGTTCTCTACATATTAATTCCTATATCATAACCTCGTATTTCTCTACAAAGTAACATCCATATATTAACATCATAGTTTCCACCATATTAACCTGTATATAATAACCTCATAGTTCTCTACATATTAATTCCTATATCATAACCTCGTATTTCTCTTCAAAGTAACATCCATATATTAACATCATAGTTTCCACCATATTAACCTGTATATAATAACCTCATAGTTCTCTACATATTAATTCCTATATCATAACCTCGTATTTCTCTACAAAGTAACATCCATATATTAACATCATAGTTTCCACCATATTAACCTGTATATAATAACCTCATAGTTCTCTACATATTAATTCCTATATCATAACCTCGTATTTCTCTTCAAAGTACATCCATATATTAACATCATAGTTTCCACCATATTAACCTGTATATAATAACCTCATTGTTCTCTACATATTAATTCCTATATCATAACCTCGTATTTCTCTACAAAATAACATCCATATATTAACATCATAGTTTCCACCATATTAACCTGTATATAATAACCTCATAGTTCTCTACATATTAATTCCTATATCATAACATCGTATTTTTCTACAAAGTAACATCCATATATTAACATCATAGTTTCCACCATATTAACCTGTATATAATAACCTCATAGTTCTCTACATATTAATTCCTATATCATAACCTCGTATTTCTCTACAAAATAACATCCATATATTAACATCATAGTTTCCACCATATTAACCTGTATATAATAACCTCATAGTTCTCTACATATTAACTCCTACATCATAACCTCGTATTTCTCTACAAAGTAACATCCATATATTAACATCATAGTTTCCACCATATTAACCTGTATATAATAACCTCATAGTTCTCTACATATTAATTCCTATATCATAACCTCGTATTTCTCTACAAAGTAACATCCATATATTAACATCATAGTTTCCACCATATTAACCTGTATATAATAACCTCATAGTTCTCTACATATTAATTCCTATATCATAACCTCGTATTTCTCTTCAAAGTAACATCCATATATTAACATCATAGTTTCCACCATATTAACCTGTATATAATAACCTCATAGTTCTCTACATATTAATTCCTATATCATAACCTCGTATTTCTCTACAAAGTAACATCCATATATTAACATCATAGTTTCCACCATATTAACCTGTATATAATAACCTCATAGTTCTCTACATATTAATTCCTATATCATAACCTCGTATTTCTCTACAAAATAACATCCATATATTAACATCATAGTTTCCACCATATTAACCTGTATATAATAACCTCATAGTTCTCTACATATTAATTCCTATATCATAACATCGTATTTCTCTTCAAAGTAACATCCATATATTAACATCATAGTTTCCACCATATTAACCTGTATATAATAACTTCATAGTTCTCTACATATTAATTCCTATATCATAACCTCGTATTTCTCTACAAAGTAACATCCATATATTGACATCATAGTTTCCACCATATTAACCTGTATATAATAACCTCATAGTTCTCTACATATTAATTCCTATATCATAACCTCGTATTTCTCTTCAAAGTAACATCCATATATTAACATCATAGTTTCCACCATATTAACCTGTATATAATAACCTCATAGTTCTCTACATATTAATTCCTGTATCATAACCTCGTATTTCTCTACAAAATAACATCCATATATTAACATCATAGTTTCCACCATATTAACCTGTATATAATAACCTCATAGTTCTCTACATATTAACTCCTACATCATAACCTCGTATTTCTCTACAAAGTAACATCCATATATTAACATCATAGTTTCCACCATATTAACCTGTATATAATAACCTCATAGTTCTCTACATATTAATTCCTATATCATAACCTCGTATTTCTCTACAAAGTAACATCCATATATTAACATCATAGTTTCCACCATATTAACCTGTATATAATAACCTCATAGTTCTCTACATATTAATTCCTATATCATAACCTCGTATTTCTCTTCAAAGTAACATCCATATATTAACATCATAGTTTCCACCATATTAACCTGTATATAATAACCTCATAGTTCTCTACATATTAATTCCTATATCATAACCTCGTATTTCTCTACAAAGTAACATCCATATATTAACATCATAGTTTCCACCATATTAACCTGTATATAATAACCTCATAGTTCTCTACATATTAATTCCTATATCATAACCTCGTATTTCTCTTCAAAGTAACATCCATATATTAACATCATAGTTTCCACCATATTAACCTGTATATAATAACCTCATAGTTCTCTACATATTAATTCCTATATCATAACCTCGTATTTCTCTTCAAAGTAACATCCATATATTAACATCTTAGTTTCCACCATATTAACCTGTATATAATAACCTCATAGTTCTCTACATATTAATTCCTATATCATAACCTCGTATTTCTCTACAAAATAACATCCATATATTAACATCATAGTTTCCACCATATTAACTTGTATATAATAACCTCATAGTTCTCTACATATTAATTCCTATATCATAACCTCGTATTTCTCTTCAAAGTAACATCCATGTATTAACATCATAGTTTCCACCATATTAACCTGTATATAATAACCTCATAGTTCTCTACATATTAATTCCTATATCATAACCTCGTATTTCTCTTCAAAGTAACATCCATATATTAACATCTTAGTTTCCACCATATTAACCTGTATATAATAACCTCATAGTTCTCTACATATTAATTCCTATATCATAACCTCGTATTTCTCTACAAGGTAACATCCATATATTAACATCATAGTTTCCACCATATTAACCTGTATATAATAACCTCATAGTTCTCTACATATTAATTCCTATATCATAACCTCGTATTTCTCTACAAAATAACATCCATATATTAACATCATAGTTTCCACCATATTAACCTGTATATAATAACCTCATAGTTCTCTACATATTAATTCCTATATCATAACCTCGTATTTCTCTTCAAAGTAACATCCATATATTAACATCATAGTTTCCACCATATTAACCTGTATATAATAACCTCATAGTTCTCTACATAGTAATTCCTATATCATAACCTCGTATTTCTCTACAAAATAACATCCATATATTAACATCATAGTTTCCACCATATTAACCTGTATATAATAACCTTATAGTTCTCTACATATTAATTCCTATATCATAACCTCGTATTTCTCTACAAAATAACATCCATGTATTAACATCATAGTTTCCACCATATTAACCTGTATATAATAACCTTATAGTTCTCTACATATTAACTCCTATATCATAACCTCGTATTTCTCTACAAAATAACATCCATATATTAACATCATAGTTTCCACCATATTAACCTGTATATAATAACCTTATAGTTCTCTACATATTAATTCCTATATCATAACCTCGTATTTCTCTACAAAATAACATCCATGTATTAACATCATAGTTTCCACCATATTAACCTGTATATAATAACCTTATAGTTCTCTACATATTAACTCCTATATCATAACCTCGTATTTCTCTACAAAATAACATCCATATATTAACATCATAGTTTCCACCATATTAACCTGTATATAATAACCTTATAGTTCTCTACATATTAATTCCTATATCATAACCTCGTATTTCTCTACAAAATAACATCCATGTATTAACATCATAGTTTAAACCATATTAACCTGTATATAATAACCTTATAGTTCTCTACATATTAACTCCTATATCATAACCTCGTATTTCTCTACAAAATAACATCCATATATTAACATCATAGTTTCCACCATATTAACCTGTATATAATAACCTCATTGTTCTCTACATATTAATTCCTATATCATAACCTCGTATTTCTCTACAAAGTAACATCCATATATTAACATCATAGTTTCCACCATATTAACCTGTATATAATAACCTTATAGTTCTCTACATATTAACTCCTATATCATAACCTCGTATTTCTCTACAAAATAACATCCATATATTAACATCATAGTTTCCACCATATTAACCTGTATATAATAACCTTATAGTTCTCTACATATTAACTCCTATATCATAACCTCGTATTTCTCTACAAAATAACATCCATATATTAACATCATAGTTTCCACCATATTAACCTGTATATAATAACCTCATTGTTCTCTACATATTAATTCCTATATCATAACCTCGTATTTCTCTACAAAATAACATCCATATATTAACATCATAGTTTCCACCATATTAACCTGTATATAATAACCTTATAGTTCTCTACATATTAACTCCTATATCATAACCTCGTATTTCTCTACAATATAACATCCATATATTAACATCATAGTTTCCACCATATTAACCTGTATATAATAACCTCATTGTTCTCTACATATTAATTCCTATATCATAACCTCGTATTTCTCTACAAAGTAACATCCATATATTAACATCATAGTTTCCACCATATTAACCTGTATATAATAACCTCATAGTTCTCTACATATTAATTCCTATATCATAACCTCGTATTTCTCTACAAAATAACATCCATATATTAACGTCATAGTCTCCACCATATTAACCTGTATATAATAACCTTATAGTTCTCTACATATTAATTCCTATATCATAACCTCGTATTTCTCTACAAAATAACATCCATGTATTAACATCATAGTTTCCACCATATTAACCTGTATATAATAACCTTATAGTTCTCTACATATTAACTCCTATATCATAACCTCGTATTTCTCTACAAAATAACATCCATATATTAACATCATAGTTTCCACCATATTAACCTGTATATAATAACCTTATAGTTCTCTACATATTAATTCCTATATCATAACCTCGTATTTCTCTACAAAATAACATCCATGTATTAACATCATAGTTTCCACCATATTAACCTGTATATAATAACCTTATAGTTCTCTACATATTAACTCCTATATCATAACCTCGTATTTCTCTACAAAATAACATCCATATATTAACATCATAGTTTCCACCATATTAACCTGTATATAATAACCTCATAGTTCTCTACATATTAATTCCTATATCATAACCTCGTATTTCTCTTCAAAGTACATCCATATATTAACATCTTAGTTTCCACCATATTAACCTGTATATAATAACCTCATAGTTCTCTACATATTAACTCCTATATCATAACCTCGTATTTCTCTACAAAGTAACATCCATATATTAACATCATAGTTTCCACCATAATAACTTCATAGTTCTTTACATAGTAACCTCTATATAACCTCATAGTTATCTACATAGTAACATCTATATGACCTCATAGTTATCTACATACCGACCTCTACATACTTACCTTAAGGCTCTCTGCGTAGTAACTCCCATATAATAATAACCTTTTCGTCCTGTACATAGTGTCCTCTATATAACCTCATAGTTATCTACATAGTAACATCTATATGACCTCATAGTTATCTACATACCGACCTCTACATACTTACCTTAAGGCTCTCTGCGTAGTAACTTCCATATAATAACCTTTTCGTCCTGTACATAGTGTCCTCTATATAACCTCATAGTTATCTAAATAGTAACATCTATATGACCTCATAGTTATCTACATAGCGAACTCTACATACTAACCTTAAGGCTCTCTGCGTAGTAACTCCTATATAATAACCTTTTCGTCCTGTACATAGTGTCCTCTATATGACCTCATAGGTATCTACATAGTAACATCTATATAACCTCATAGTTATCTACATAGCGACCTCTACATACTAACCTTAAGGCTCTCTGCTTAGTAACTTCCATATAATAACCTTTTCGTCCTGTACATAGTGTCCTCTATATGACCTCATAGGTATCTACATAGTAACATCTATATAAACTCATAGTTATCTACATAGCGAACTCTACATACTAACCTTAAGGCTCTCTGCGTAGTAACTCCTATATAATAACCTTTTCGTCCTGTACATAGTGTCCTCTATATGACCTCATAGGTATCTACATAGTAACATCTATATAACCTCATAGTTATCTACATAGCGACCTCTACATACTAACCTTAAGGCTCTCTGCGTAGTAACTCCTATATAATAACCTTTTCGTCCTGTACATAGTGTCCTCTATATGACCTCATAGGTATCTACATAGTATTATCTATATAAACTCATAGTTATCTACATAGCGAACTCTACATACTAACCTTAAGGCTCTCTGCGTAGTAACTCCTATATAATAACCTTTTCGTCCTGTACATAGTGTCCTCTATATGACCTCATAGGTATCTACATAGTAACATCTATATAACCTCATAGTTATCTACATAGCGACCTCTACATAATAACCTTAAGGCTCTCTGCGTAGTAACTCCCATATAATAACCATTTCGTCCTGTACATAGTGTCCTCTATATAATCTCATAATTATCTACATAGTAACATCTATATAATCTCATAATTATCTACATAGTAACATCTATATAACCTCATAATTATCGACATAGTAACCTCTATATAATCTCATAATGATCTATATAGTAACCTCTATATAACGTCATAGATCTCTAAATCGTAACCTAACCTCAAAAAATTAACAGTGTTATAATGATATTCTTAACAGAATGTAAGTTAATGTTTGTAAATTTAAATAGATATAAAACATAATATATTAACAAGATCTTCGTTACAATTGCAAGAAAGGCTTCTATATACGATACAAATTAAGGGGCCTTTAACATAATTTCCGAAAAGGCTTGTAATACTGCTCATATTGCTTGATACTTGCCAGGCTACAACCTCCGATGACCTAAACAAACTGTACCCTCAATGGAAATGCACCTGTTTAGCAGTCACGTATATTTAAATCCTGATGATCCAAGTAGGCTAGTTATCCTGCAGTCGCTGACAGCTGCACTATCTGAAAGTTTAAAATAACATAACTGCATACGTTAATCGTGGAATAGTTTATGTATATTGAGAGGCAAGTAAAGTACAAACACTGTTACCTAGGTTAGATACCGTAAATCCTTGCGATACTTTCCATCAATCAAGTTGAATTATATGTTACAACAACGATATTATTTACTTTATTAAAATATATTTACTATTAAAATAAAATATATATTACTTAATATATATTAAAATATATTATTGGTTTGATTGTGTATATTATTGGACTATTAATTCACTTTTTAATTTTTTGTTTATATTATTTTGTATTTTCTCCTCTTCCTAATCTATTGTTTTGTTCCAACCCCTAATACTTTTTATCCTTGAACTTACCTTTGTTATTATTTTCTTCAAATACCTGTTTTTTTTCTATTTACCGGTATTTTCGTGCTCTTGAAGCGATAGTTTTTTCAGTAACGTTTCTTTCTCTCTTCTCGACTAATTTCAGTAGTGAAAGTAGTGTGTGTGTGAGTGTGTGTGTGTGTGTGTGTGTGTGTGTGTGTGTGTTGTGTGTGTGTGTTTGTGAAAGAGAAACGATTAATAGCCTAAACACGCCTATTCATTTTTCTTTATTACCTGATTATTAACCTATTTATTTTATAGATATGAATGTACATCTTTATTTATTTAAATATTATAAACTGGAAACACTTTTTGATTTATTGTATTTCCAAAATTTTAATCTGTGGGTGAAAGAGAAATAATTTTATAGAAGGAATGAAAAATTATCTAAGAATGAGTTTTAAATAATTTTCTGCCATTTACTCAGAGCATATCCTCGTTAGGTTAGTATATATAAATTGTTCGGTTTTTAAATTTAATGATTCAGAGGGAATATCAACGGAATAAATATTTACTAAACCAGTTTAATTTCTTGTAGTATAAACCCTATATTTACAAAATTTGCCTAAACGTTATTTTATTTTAGTACCTACAAAACACTTATTTAAATTCTGTTTTATCAGTTAAAAGATTTAAAAATACACGTTAGGGCGGCTATTGCTGACATTGTTAATAAGTGAAGCGCCTGCAAATCTTCCGCCTTGAGACACTGCGCAGATGTATCTTTTCCCGCTGGATTTTAAAACATCGCAGAATCCAATGTGCCAAAAGCATTGGTAATTTTTAAATGCTCTTAACATCTAAAACAAGTTTTTGCGAACTCCCTTTTAAACCGAATGGTAAATAAATAAGAATAAGCTGGTGAAGTGTTTACAATGATTGCAGGGTGTGTGCGCGAGAGAGTGTGATGGATGATATTTGCAAGGGTGGGGACGAGTTTTGCAATGGTTTTGCAGAGCTAGGCCCAGCTATGGGCAGGGGAAGGGGAGGCGGGAGGTGGTAGGCTTTGGAGGGTGGTGAGTCTCCATGCATCGCCCAGTCGGCCACTTTATGCACGCTAGTGCAGTTTGTTGCAAAGTGCAACCTACGTTTACAAAGGTTTTTATTATACATTCATTCTGGTTTTCCGCAAGAAGTTGTGCTTAGAGTGTGAAAGGGGGGGAGATGCAATACTTGAGGGAGGTTTAAGTGCAACGTTTCTCACTAGGGGTGCCGAAGGAGAAGGAGGGGTGGCTATGACTTGGACTTGTGGAACATAAAGTAATCGCACGTGTACACCACATTCATACACCAACTTTGCTACAGCCTTCTTTCTTATTCCGCTTAAACTGCTTTCAAATCTTTCGTAACCTAAAATATTTGCTCAAGTTATAGAAGGTGTTATTTTAAAATAATAATTAAAATTTCTTATAAGTATTATATCAGAGAGTTATATTTCAAATTTAGTTTCTAAATTTGCAAATAATAATTAACATTTTCACATATTCAGCGATGTGATTGAATAACCTAATGACGATTATATGAATATTTAATCAGTAAAATATTTAAAAGTTAAAAATAGTTGAATCGTTATAACTCAAAGCGCTATGTAATTAGATTTTAAAACTTTACAATGTTATTTTGTCCACAGTTTATAATTTACATTTTGTTTTCCTAATTACTTAAAAAGCAATTTGATACATTATCATAATATTTAAATTCAAATCTTTTATAACTTTAATTAAAAAATTAGTTTTTAAAATATTTCCTTAGGTCTGAAAAATCTTTTGATTTTATAATTTCATTTCACATATTTTAAGTGTCTTTCCACGTTGTGGTCAATGATGAAAGCGTTAACTTTAAAAATGTGTTCAATACATTTAAACAGATAACCTTAACTTAGAAGACTATTTGCTTGTGTATTTAATTGTGTTTTATAAATCCATATTACTAAAACTATTTGAAATTTTAAATGTCATAATATTTTATTAATAAAATTATTAGGTTTAATGTACAGAAATTACTAAATTAAGAACTATATTATAGTCTATCCTCGCTATAAAGCTCTCAACGACCTTTTTAAATAGAAATGAAGTTCATTAACTAAAAATTTACTTTTTGAAGCTACAAATATTCATTATTATTTAAAATTAATATTCTCTTTTAAAATTCTCCTGATATTTTAGTCATTCTTCAGATACAAGTACCTTATATTTAAAAAAATGCATGATAAGATGTTGAATCCTCCTTGTCGTCTGATATCTTTGTATATCTATTTTTCCTGAAAACATTTTTAAGTTAATTAATTCATTATATATGACAAATAGTTTCCAATAGCATTTTAATAACAAATCTTTATCAATAAATAAATTGAATTTGCTGTTTATCATGTAGTACGAATGATTTCTAAATTTACGTCTTCGTAAACCTAATTAAAAGAACAATTTAGTAATCTTTAATAAAGATGTTCCTCTAGTAACAGAAATTTATTTATTTTTATAAAAATTTTAAAAACTAAATTTTATTAATAAACTGTTTCAATTATGGCAAACATAAATCTCTACTTATTGCTTAATGCCGTCATAGTTTTTCTATAGTGCTGCAAAGTTTTGTAACTTTGTTCTCCCATTATTCTTAGTAAATCAATTTAATTTCAAATTTATTTATAATAATTTTCAAAGGTTTTAACTTACAGGACATTGTTTTGCAACAATGCTCTCCAGTCATTGTACACTCACGTGAAATAAACGGTTTGGCTAACCATATATGTGGATATACGGCTTTACAATGATGTCAAATAAAGATTTATTGTAAAATACGAAACGTATATAATTTTTAATATAATAATAAATATTTCATATTTAAAAGGAAATATGTTCTTGAGTTTTCAGTAATAAAATGTGTTCTAAAAGGAAATAAATCATGATTTCTTTTATTTCAGTATTTTAAAAAAAATAAAACTATACTATAAAATACAAAATACATAAATCTGTAATTTTTGAAATCATACAAAAAACCTAAAAGAGTGAAAATTATAGTTATACACCGCAACAATTTCAAACTGTGTTTAATATTTTGAAGGCATTAGAGATATTAAATATTTTTGAACTAGTTCTCGTATAAAAGGTGAAATCAACTAAAAACAGTATTTTAAAAAGAAATTTGTAATAACAATTTCAGTAAAGAAAAATGTATTTCTAATAAAAGTAGTAAAATATTTATACCTTAAAATAAAATTTAAATTAATTCATTTCTTATATATTGTCAAGTTACTTAGTGTATTTTTAAATTTATAATTTACAATAAACAAGCACTTTTACTTATTTAAAAAGTAAACACGATAGTTCTTGTCTTAATTTTGAAAACAGGAAATTCGTAATTTCTTTATTTTTATTAAAACAAAACATGTTTTTAGGTAAACCATTTATTGAGAATACTTCTAACTCCTACTACATGAAGGGTAATGTTTAAATTCATTGTATCGCGTGGTCGACTCCAACCCCATTTTTAATTAGGTCGCTTTAATTGGACCTAATTATGCTCATTGGGGCTGTAAAATGAAGCCGTTAATTCGCTGGCCTGGGACAGACTTGTATAGTTACTGTGGGGATCTGTTTAGGCAGCATGGAGAGCAGTTTTTTTTAATTCAGTACGGTTATAAATTATTGAAATGTTTCAACTGTTGAATTTTATTTATTTGAACTAAATTTTTTATCAGTAAGGTGTAAATTCTCTTGACTGAATAGGAAAGTTTCTCTTTACAATTGTTCGAATGTAAGAGAAAGTGTTAAGGATCATAGGACAAAGATTAAGCCACTAATGCTCTAAAATCAAATCCTAAGTCTGTGTCATAATGTTATTGGAGAGAAAAATAGCAAAATAATGTAGATAATGTTTTGGTTCCAAATTTTCATTCACCCTCAAGTGAAACAAAACAAAAATTTATGAAATATACAATAAAGGACGTATTTGATAACACTTAATTATTGTTGTATTGTAATTAGTAAGTAGAAAAAGTGTTTAGCCTATTGATTAGAGGGATAAAATGAAAGTTGAATCAAATATTAGGACACTTTTGTGGAGCTTTACTAGTGACATCCAGACATCTGATTGGCCACTCCTCTTTCGCTTGGTGATTTCTGCTCAAGGGTTTTGCACGATCATTGCTCTCCATCTCTTCTTCCTTTTCATTAAGCTTCAGTCTTTTTAAAACGCCTTTTTTTGTTTTCAGATCAATAATGCAAAGTGAAAAAGTATTACACATGTAGAGAAATTATGAAACTGAAAAATAAACATTTTAGAGTATTTCTTTTCATCAGCCTAATAACCGAACTGTAAACTGAGTGACGTCATCAAACTGAGTGTTTCTTTTTATTTTGTTTAGTTTGCGTGTGTGCTCCAGTGATATGTCCAGGTGATATGAAGGGACGGTTGATTTCATAATGACCGGACCAGGACAAATGTAAATCCAAGTGAACTAAGTAAGATAAACCGGGGTATTTTATACCCCACAAGGACAACAACAACCTCAATGCAGTAAACCACTAAAAAACCAACCCTACAGGCTCCAAACCCTTCCCTTAACATACCATCCCTTCCTGACAAACAAATCGGGCCCTTAATCCAACTGTTCAGATTCATTCCACTCGGTATCCTTCCACAATTATCAAACAAAACAAGCAAAAAGTACCTTCCCACCTAAATTCAAAATCAAAACACAAATCAGCGTTACTCGGTATTCTAAAGTTTATGAAAAAATATATGTTTATGAAGAAAAGTATATTCCATGTGCCTAAACATTTAGATGAAATTACATTTTAAAAAGTGTTTTCCAATCGTCCACAAAATTAGTGTTGTTTATTTTATTAAGGCCTACAGTAACCAAAATTTTATTATTGTGGAAACTGTGTACGTACAATTTGTTAACGCTTAGGTTTAGTGTATTTGTGATATACAATGGTTGTGATATTTGATTAAGTACGCACTTATAACACAAACAATGATCTCAATGGACTTTAAAACTTCATTACTGCTACGGAAATCTGCCTCCAGCATCACACAGTCATCCACCGCTTGACGGTATGATTTATACTCACATACTTGGCATGAGCTCTTTCTTAAATATTGTTAATCTTTGATATTCTTTATCTTTTCCTATTTGATGTTTTTATGTAGGAGAAAATTCTCTCATTCTCGTATTTCGTGATTTTCAAGTATTTTAATTTAAACAAGTTCAATGGTTTTTGTATAGTGTTAAAATAATGTTCAAATTCAAATTGATTAATGTTATATAGATTAGTATGTTTACTCATAAAGATATGTTTACTGACTATTTATTGATACCTTGTCTAGCCGAATATGCCATTATTCTTTAGAACTTGCTGCTATCAACTTTCTTGGTAACTTGCTGGAAGAATTTTGCTACAATCGTATATTTCTTCAATTTGTTCTCGTATATTCAAACTTATCGAATTAAATTCGTTTACTTAATCCATGGTATTTACCAGATACGAATGGATGGTAAAGAAGGTTTGCTGATGGTATGGCGAACATTTGGGGCATGATAAAGTCCACAGATATCCGCAGGAGAAAAATGTTGAAACTGACAGAATGTTGACTGTCATAGGTAGGAATATTTCTTTCATATGTATTGATATATTTTGGCTACAAATTATATAAGAAATGGTACTGCTTTTGAAAAGAGGACTGCCCAGTAATTCGAAAAACTGAAAATTAAGTATATATGGTTGGGAACAACTTAAAGCAACTGTGGCGTAAATGTTTATATTAATTAAAACAACCTCTCAACACAAATTCAACAAATTTTATTTTAACCTTATGTACATTTCGACTACAAAGTAATCATCTTCAGAGGTATTTTTACAAATAACTAAATCCTGTTAGTTATTAAATAGGTAAAACCTCTTAAACAAAAACAAAAAACGTTTCATGTAAATCCTTAAGTAGGCCTACGTTTTGATTGCAAAGCAGCCATCTTCAGAGGAAGTTATTACACGAAATTACAGCTGAAAACTAGTAACTAATCTTGTAAAAATTTCCTCTGAAGATGGTTGTTTTAAAATCGAAAAGTAGGCTTAGGTCTTTAAAAAAAACGTTTTTGTTGTTGAGAGATTTTATTTATCTATTTTATTTACAAAATTACGCCACATTTGCTGCAAGTCGTTATTGGGTATTGGTGTTTATTGTTGTTCGTTGTATTCCTCATGAATGCATCAATTATTTCCATTAATAACTTGTATACAATTGAATGGAAAACTTGGGCACTTACTATGTGTGCTGACGAGCTTCGAAACGGTTCTTTCACTATGAAGCCATGCTGTTACTTCCTATTATCTAATGTTTCTTCCAAATAATTCTAATAGATTATTGTTTCTCCTTTAGCCTTGACGGTATGCATTATGGGTTTAATCTACTCTCAAGTTTCACTTAAAGCTAAACTTTCACTTCCACACCTATCAACCTCGCCCTCGTGTGCGACTGGATGGATTCCCAGTTCTAACAATCCAAGGAGCTGGATACTGCACAAAGGCGTTCTTCTCATTCTTGCGATACCATTACTCTCAGTAAGGACCCTGTCGCATTGACGCTTCTAAAACCTTAAGACCGCCAAGACTTCTAGAGCTACTGATTTGTAATTACACCTCATGGTGGAGGCTAAGTGCCTAAATACACGGAATTTATTAAAATTTCAAATCTACAGAAACTAGTTGAGTGTTCATAATGAATATAAATAGTAACTATACGTAATTAGTTATAAGAATGTCCAATACAATAAGCCTTCTGTGGTTGATTGTAGCACGCTACTTTAAATTCATTTCAAAGATATCCTACATGTTGTTGTTATAACAAATTATTAATTCAAGATATGAGGAACTAACACCATATTGAACGTAATACGAATGTATGTTGATCAAGTAAATAATTATTTTCTCGTTTTACATTTTTAATTTTAATTTAATTTTTTTTAATAATAACATAATTTATAAATATTGCAAGTATGTAACTTCAATATGGAATAAACAATTATCTAAAGGAAAAGTAAAACAGCTGTTAGGCGAGAATGATGAGTAATAGCAACTCCCTCTGTTGGTGACTCTCCTCACCAGATTTACTTTCTCTCTGTGCATTAGGAGTTGCATTTAGAAACATTAATAACATGTTGCTTGCGACTCCTGAACATTGCTTAGAAATCTACTAAAAATAAACATATTTTAAAATAACTTGAATGTAAAATTATCAGGAAAAATAATATATGTGCTGTAATAACAATAGCATAAAATTTTTTTCGGTTATTCTATTTTTCTTATTACTTATAAAACGTTTTCTATTTTCTGTAGTTTAATGAAGAAAATTAGTTTAACAATTTTACCTTACACTAAAGGCGTTTGCACTCAATTATTAAACCTTAGCATTCATTTTTCCTTGTCCATTTATTGTTAATTGCCAGATTATTTAAAAATAGTAAAAAAAACCTAAATCTAAACCTATGCACTGACATTCACACTGTGTGCTAAATAGCAAGTGCATTCAGACAAATTCATAGTAACTATTAATAAAAACCTTTGCTAGAGTTCAACAAAAACCCAAAGATTAAGTATTACGACTCGTTTATCATCAACAAGTTTAACAAGTTGAACTTTAAAACTTATAAGTGCTAAAAAACCTAACAAAAATTTCATCTTTACAAATTTAATCATTTACGAATAAATCCATTGCTTCAAATGATTTGGTCCTTGGTTTGCTTGATTGCTCGATTCAAGCCATTCTATTACTTCACACTTTCCTAATATATCTTGTTCAAACTTTCAATCGTCGTTAAATAACTTTTTTCCCACTAGAGATCAAATACATTTTTAAAACTTATAGTGGATGACACTTGATATTAAGTGTTTTTAAATATTAATTAATTCATCAATTTTAAAAATTTAATTTTAGTTTTATATAGGAAAAAACTTTTACAAAAGAGACAAAGTATGTAATTTAGTTATTTCGACCTATTTTTGGCTTAAAATAAGTGGTAACATGTGATTCCATATAACAGCTGATTTTATGTTATAGGTTATGTGGTATAATAGCTGCTTTAACACATAGGTTATGTTACTTTAATTATAATAATTGTAATTAGCCTATTTAATAAAAACTAACACACAAACATTTTGCTTTATCTCCAGTAGGAGTTAACTTAAAAATGTTATATATATATATATATATATATATATATATAACATTTCTAAGCTATAAATATATTTCTAAGTATATATATATATATATATATATATATATATATATATATATATATATATATACTTGTTATACATACATGAATCTCGTGTGTTAGTCAAATCAATTGTCACCAGATATATAAGCATTGCAGTAAGCTTTGTTTTTAACGCGGCTGGTACAGGATGGGGCTTCTTAGTGCTTGGTACTGTATCGCGCGCACATCCGCACGCTTCCAGGGCTAATTAACATACAGTTGTGTGTGTTATACTTCTCAAGCTGCAATGTCTTTGTTTTATAAGTGTAAATAAATTACCTTGCTGCAATGTCTTTGCTGAACGCCAAAAGGCGTTTTGTCTCCGACTGTACTTCCGCCACTGTCTATGTAATTGTTATTTGTTCAAGTGTTTTAGCAACGTGCTGCTACTCTGTAAAGTAGAATAACTTTTGTTAAATGCGTTTGGAATAAATGCAATGCTTTCGTGCTGATAACGCTATTGCTTTATGAAATTATCTGCAGACCCCTGGGCATGGATTGGAACTTGGATATGAATATAACGTGAAGAATAAGAAGACTTGCATCACAATATCACGTAATTATATATTGAAGAATACTAGACGTAGTATAATTGGGATGAAGAAGCAACCTAGCTATCGAAACGTCCCAGTTATTTCGAAAATAAATGTTAATTACTGATATATCTACGAGTTTCGTCTTTCATTAATATATTGAAGAATAGAGTGACATAAATACCAAGTACGTTGACATAACATGGGATGGTTACAAATACGTTGACATAACATGGGATGTTTACAGAAACACTTTTACGATGTTACACACCACCCTATGAGGTTATGAAATTATTCCCCAAAATAGAATTTAGAAAGACCACCATCCTCAAAAGGAACCTTGACAAATCAGGGCCGCCAAAGGCTCTTCGGGCCGTGTGCACACCTACAATTTACACACATACATACACCCCCCCCCCCACACACATATATATATATTTACCTTAGTCGCTTAGACTTGAAGAGAATATACTCTATGTAGTACTCGCTAGCTTCGTTGGGATTTCCGATCGATCAGAGATGTCCCCGCGCTCACCAGCTAACACTAGCTTGTCTGTCTGAAACCTTGTCGACACTCCATTTTCGACTTCTCTTATCCAACTCTATTTAACTTGATAATTAATTTTAAATAGAACTGGAACAATCAAGTTGGCGGTGACCATTGATACTAATACCACTGTTTGGCGGCAATACAAAGAAAAAAGTTACAACGATAAGGGGCATAGGCAACACCCTTGATATTTGAGTTTAAATGGCATTGTTATAAAAAAGAGATATTCAGTAACCTCAAATTGACCCCAAATATTGCATGTCAGGGGCATAATTTGCGTATTTTTTAAAAAAAGGTAAACGAACAAAGTGGTTGTTAGAAGAAAGCTAGAAGATATTTCAAGGTAAGATTTTATTGAACAGGAAACATTTAAATGTGACGAAAAACAGATTGAGAGCGAAACTAGAAAAAAATGTAAATGGAAAACATTTTAAAGTGTAACCTTTTATAGAAAAACACTAAGTGGAAGTATATCTGTGGAAAGCGGAATTCATCACTCAAGAATTCTACCAAAAAATTCGGAGAGCCCTAAAAAGACCTGAAGATTTCCGAAAAGCAAAAACTGCTAACAGCTACTTTCGTATCCACTTGAAGGTTTTTTTTGGAGTTTATGTTTAAACTCAATTCCTTACATATATATTAAAAAATGTTCTATATCTGATTGAATTATGTGGGATCTATGATTTATTATTGCAGCTTATTCTGTTATTTTTGGTGTAGGCAGAAAATATCTACTGTACATTGTAGCTTTTTTAAAAATAGCTGCTGTACATTGTAGATTTTGTAAAAAATAGCTGCTGTACATTGTAGCTTTTGTAAAAATAGCTGCTGTACATTGTAGCTTTTGTAAAAATAGCTGCTGTACATTGTAGCTTTTGTAAAAATAGCTGCTGTACATTGTAGCTTTTGTAAAAATAGCTGCTGTACATTGTAGCTTTTGTAAAAATAGCTGCTGTACATTGTAGCTTTTGTAAAAATAGCTGCTGTACATTGTAGCTTTTGTAAAAATAGCTGCTGTACATTGTAGCTTTTGTAAAAATAGCTGCTGTACATTGTAGCTTTTGTAAAAATAGCTGCTGTACATTGTAGCTTTTGTAAAAATAGCTGCTGTACATTGTAGCTTTTGTAAAAATAGCTGCTGTACATTGTAGCTTTTGTAAAAATAGCTGCTGTACATTGTAGCTTTTGTAAAAATAGCTGCTGTACATTGTAGCTTTTGTAAAAATAGCTGCTGTACATTGTAGCTTTTGTAAAAATAGCTGCTGTACATTGTAGCTTTTGTAAAAATAGCTGCTGTACATTGTAGCTTTTGTAAAAATAGCTGCTGTACATTGTAGCTTTTATAAAAATAGCTGCTGTACATTGTAGCTTTTGTAAAAATAGCTGCTGTACACTAGCTATAAGTAAAACTGTTAGGAGGTACTAAAGCTAAAAAAAATTATTTTATTTCCTAATACGTCCCTGGGACAATTAAGGTAATACAAACGCAGATGATTTTCTCTCTCTCTCTCTCCCTTGTTTTACACTCTTTCTCGAACACTACTTCTTCTTCCCTCTCTACCCTTCTCCTTCTCTCTCCTCCACTTTCTTTCTCTTTCTCTCTTCTCTCCTTCTTGTCTCTCTACTCACTCTCTTTTTTCTCCTCTTGCTTTCTTGTTTCCCTTCCCTTTTCATTCTCTCTCTCTCACGCTCTTTCTTTTTCTTATTCTCTCTCTTGTCTTCTTTTTTCTTCTATCTCCCCTTCTCTCTCTCTCTCTCTCTCTCCCTCTCCCTCTCTAGAGAGAGCTATATGTAAGGTAGCTATATGTAAACTTAGAGCTATAGCTATATATTTTAAAACTTTATTGACATGTAATCTTGACAACTTATGTACGTGAATATAAAAATGTCAGGACTAACTATACAAGACACCTACAGAATTGATCAATACTAATTCCAAAACTTATGTTCCTTATTATAGTAACAGTGAACTTATTCTCAAGGTCTAATGGTCTGCCTGCATTCCCAAAGTAAAGTAAAAGATCGTACAGAAGGAGATATAAAAACCATTAGCTGCTATTCTTATAGGCCTATTAATATTCCACAAACGACAGATGTAAAGATGCCTTGTATTATTCAGTAACCATGACACTTGCAGTCACACATCTTTCAATCGAAAACCTCTAACAGTGAAGCAGTTGGCAGTCATATTCACTCGGCCTAAACAAAACCTGCTTTAGTGAATCTGTATTGGAAATATATTTTGGAAATATTTGACAAGGAATGGGCTAATATCGATTTTTCCTTCTCGTATATGTTACATAAAAGTACACTCTAAAGATTTTAACTGCCCGAACATAGATAGAGCACTCCATGGCTAAAAACGCCAGAAGCTGTAATCAAAACGCTATCCTATATACTCTGGCAAATGCGAAAACAAAACTAATTCCTCGAGAATCAATCAAGTAACTAATCCCATCATTTGCAGGAAAACAGCCGCCACTCGTATCAGACTAAGAACAAAACATCATAAAAACATGAAACTTTCAGCAGATGGGACTGAAAGTATCAAAACTGTCTGGATGGAGAACTTACACCACATCATGTTTCCTTCTTCCCCGCTGTTGTATTTGGCCTTCATCGCTTGAACTATCCCACAGGGGAAGGTTTATACTCTGATAATGCCATAGACAATGCAAGCACACTATAAACTTTGATTCTATAAGGCCACTAACCAAACATAAACAGTACTTTTTTTAACTAAAACATTGATCTAAATATACTAACACATCAAACTTTATGAAGTAAAAGTAACATAGCACTGTTTTACCAATAAATAAAATTGTTACAAAACATACCTGAATAGTGTTAGTTTATGTTTGGTTGTAAAAGAAGGAATAATAGGTTTACTAAATGTAACATTAAACTGGTAAAACGGGTAAACCTGACAACTCGAAATGTAGACACACACTCGAAAGGTTTTAACGAAACAGAGCACTATATTATAATAAACTACCATGTTATATAATAGTTACCTACATAGAGTCATAATAATATTTTGGAGCAACTATGGGGCAATTTTTTATTATAAATAAATAATACCTTTTACCCACAAAAACAAGTGCTGACATACATTCCGATTGCAAAGGAATCATCTTCAGAGGAAATTATTACATGAGCCTTGTAGATTCCTATGAAGATGATTGCTTTGCAACCGAAATGTACATCAGGATTTAAATAAAATGTTTATGTGGTTAAGAGGTTTTATGTATTTATAATAAAAAAACAATAAAAATAATCAGGTTTAAATAGATTACGGTGTAACATAATCTCTACAGTTACACACGCGTAGCTTGCACGGCGATGCGGCTTCTTTACGTTGGAAGCCTGATATTTTCATTTTCGTCAAATATGTCGTTTGTAACTATATTATGACGTAGCTATTAGTACAGTACTAGCGTAAAATGGCATATCATAGGGTTACGTGGATAATTACTTGCTGTTAAGAGTGAGGTTATGCCCCTGCTTGGGACTATGTTGGTCACTACTTGCCACTATTTATAGGGATACTTAATATCAATTGCTGATTGTTTATAATGTATATCTGACTAGAGTTTGTAAAAGGGTAAAACTATGGTAGAACACACACTTTGCCATTATAATATATAATATCACGATAAACGTGGCATATATTACAAAACCCCCAAATACAAAAATAATAAAAAAGTAATTAATAACACCAGTTACTAAAATAAAACTCTTATGTACATTTCGATATTCATGTCATCATCATCAGATGGTCTTATTACAAAATTCCAATCTAGAATACAATAATCTACAAACTAGACTGATGTAATAAAACCCTCTGATGATATTGCCCTGGCTGTCGAAATGTACATAAGAGTTTAATTTTAGGTAACTTGTATTATTAGTTATTTTAGATTTTTTTTAGTATTAGGGTTTTTTCCAATATATATATATATATATATATATATATATATATATATATATATATATATATATATATATATATATATATACATATATATATATATATATATATATATATATATATATATATGTAAACTATTAGGCACCTGTATGTTTCCAATCCCATTGCACAAACTTTTTTCATAATAATGTAAAAAAAAATTATTCAAAATAGGAATCTACCAATCCTGCTGCAGCCTTAATGCATATGTTACGTTTACAGACATATTTGTTCTCAAAACATTTTCGATACAATCTATGCTATGTTCTTAGCTTTACTTTCTCTAGAAGGAAATTTGTATAACATGCAGTTTTAGGTTTAAGAAAGTAATTTAATTTAAAACAGACGTTTCAAGGCTTGGCCACTTGTGCGGTTGTATAAAAAAGTACCTGTTATTGCTCTCTTGTAACAGGGAGATAATGTCAATTAAGTTTGCGACGGCCTTCCAGCTGAACAAGTGTGTCAAGTCTCGACCAATGGAGGCCTTAGGCAGCGCTGGTCTGCAGGTTGTTAGCTTATTTAAATTGTGTTATGTCTATTTCCTATGCAATGTCGTAGGCTGGACACTGGGGTTGCATAAATCTGCTACGCGTACTATCTAAGCCTTGCGAAACTGAGCGAGCGCGCGATTTATATACGCACAGGTGAGCAATGAGGATTGTAAAAGTTATTTCTTAATATTTTACCAACGCTGATTGTACGACATATGTTTGTTGCGAACGCCAGAATTGTCGTGTTTTACCTTTTTCGTAGACTGTACTGTACTAAAACATAAACAGCTGTTATAAATATAGTTACGAGTGACTGTACCTTATACTTACCTAGAATGTCTCAAACGAGAATAATTATAGTAAAATTATTTAAATTTTGAAACCCCTTCTAAATAAAATACTGTTTGTGGTCGTTGAACTTATAATTTGTAATTGAATTTAGAATACAACATTGCCTACAGCGAGGAGCATGTTTTGGTTGGTCATGAAACGGTGAGTGGAACGACGCGATTGGGGAGGGGGTCGCGAAATAGTGGGGTTTCGTTAAACGTTTTAGTGGATCGTGAAACAGAGAATGGAGGGACGCGATTGAGGGGGGGCGTCGCGAAACAGTGAGACACGCGAAACGTTTTACTAGGTCATGAAACACTGAGTAGAGCAAAACGCTTGGGTGGGCCGCTAAATAGTGGGGTGCGGGGAACGTTTTGGTGGGTCGCGAAACGGTGAGTGGAGCGAAACGCTTGGTTGGAACGCTAAATAGTGGGGTGCGGGGAACGTTTTGGTTTGTCGCGAAACGGTGAGTGGAGCGAAACGCTTGGGTGGAACGCTAAATAGTGGGGTGCGGGGAACGTTTTGGTGGGTCGCGAAACGGTGAGTAGAGCGAAACGCTTTGGTGGAACGCTAAATAGTGGGGTGCGGGGAACGTTTTGGTGGGTCGCGAAACGGTGAGTGGAGCGAAACGCATTGGTGGAACGCTAAATAGTGGGGTGCGGGGAACGTTTTGGTGGGTCGCGAAACGGTGAGTGGAGCGAAACGCTTTGGTGGAACGCTAAATAGTGGGGTGCGGGGAACGTTTTGGTGGGTCGCGAAACGGTGAGTAGAGCGAAACGCTTTGGTGGAACGCTAAATAGTGGGGTGCGGGGAACGTTTTGGTGGGTCGCGAAACGGTGAGTGGAGCGAAACGCTTGGGTGGAACGCTAAATAGTGGGGTGCGGGGAACTTTTTGGTGGGTCGCGAAACGGTGAGTGGAGCGAAACGCTTGGGTGGAACGCTAAATAGTGGGGTGCGGGGTACGTTTTGGTGGGTCGCGAAACGGTGAGTGGAGCGATACGCTTGGGTTTAACGCTAAATAGTGGGGTGCGGGGAACGTTTTGGTGGGTCGCGAAACGGTGAGTGGAGCGATACGCTTGGGTGGAACGCTAAATAGTGGGGTGCGGGGAACTTTTTGGTGGGTCGCGAAACGGTGAGTGGAGCGAAACGCTTGGGTGGAACGCTAAATAGTGGGGTGCGGGGAACGTTTTGGTGGGTCGCGAAACGGTGAGTGGAGCGAAACGCTTGGGTGGAACGCTAAATAGTGGGGTGCGGGGAACGTTTTGGTGGGTCGCGAAACGGTGAGTGGAGCGAAACGCTTGGGTGGAACGCTAAATAGTGGGGTGCGGGGAACGTTTTGGTGGGTCGCGAAACGGTGAGTGGAGCGAAACGCTTGAGTGAAACGCTAAATATTGGGGTGCGGGGAATGTTTTGGTTGGTAGGGAAACAGTGAGTGGAGCGACGCGATTGGGGAGGGGGGTCGCGAAATAGTGGGGTTTCGTTTAACGTTTTGGTGGCTCCTGAAACAGTGAATGGAGGGACGCGATTGAGGGGGGCGTCGCGAAACAGTGAGACACGCGAAACGTTTTACTAGGTCGTGAAACAGTGAATGGAGGGACGCGATTAAGGGGGGGCGTCGCGAAACAGTGAGGCACGCTAAACGTTTTACTAGTTCGTGAAACACTGAGTAGAGCCTTAGTAGAGCGAAACGCTTTGGTGGAACGCTATATAGTGGGGTGCGGGGAACGTTTTGGTTGGTCGTGAAACAGTGAGTGTAGCGACGCGATTGGGAAGGGGGGTCTAAAAAGCACTGAAGGCAACTTGAATGGAGTTTTGGCGAAGAACAGCTGGGAAATCGAGCTGGAGAGGGTTGCCTATGGCAGGATCCGTGAGATAGTAAGGTTTCCCACGATGTTGTTGATGATATACAGCCACCTGAATGGTACTGACACATACAAATAAATCCAGATAACACACTACAACAACAGATATTAG